>PISX010004336.1:0-40284 GCA_004024625.1 Mellivora capensis
CATTTAGCCCATTAACATTCAGGGTAACTATTGAGAGATATGAATTTAGTGCCATTGTATTGCCTGTAAGGTGACTGTTACTATATATTGTCTCTGTTCCTTTCTGATCTACTATTTTTAGGCTCTCTCTTTGCTTAGAGGACCCCTTTCAATATTTCCTGTAGAGCTGGTTTGGTGTTTGCAAATTCTTTCAGTTTTTCTTTGTCCTGGAAGCTTTTGATCTCTCCTTCTATTTTCAATGATAGCATAGCTGGATATAGTATTCTCGGCTGCATGTTTTTCTCGTTCAGTGCTCTGAATATATCATGCCCGTTCTTTCTGGCCTGCCAGGTCTCTGTGGATAAGTCTGCTGCCAATCTAATATTTTTACCATTGTATGTTACAGACTTCTTTTCCTGGGCTGCTTTCAGGATTTTCTCTTTGTTGCTAAGACTTGTAAATTTTACTATTAGGTGACGAGGTGTGGACCTATTCTTATTGATTCTGAGGGGGGTTCTCTGCACCTCTTGGATTTTGATGCTTGTTCCCTTTGCCATATTAGGGAAATTCTCTACAATAATTCTCTCCAATATACCTTCTGCTCCCCTCTTTCTTTCTTCTTCTTCTGGAATCCCAATTATTCTAATGTTGTTTTGTCTTATGGTGTCACTTATCTCTCGAATTCTCCCCTCGTGGTCCAGTAGCTGTTTGTCCCTCTTTAACTCAGCTTCTTTATTCTCTGTCATTTGGTCTTCTATATCACTAATTCTTTCTTCTGCCTCATTTATCCTAGCAGTAAGAGCCTCCATTTTTTATTGCACCTCACTAATAGCTTTTTAAATTTCAACTTGGTTAGATTTTAGTTCTTTTATTTTTCCAGAAAGGGCTTTTATATCTCCAGAGAGGGTTTCTCTAATATCTTCCATGCCTTTTTCGAGCCCGGCTAGAACCTTGAGAATCGTCATTCTGAACTCTAGATCTGACATATTACCAATGTCTCTATTGATTAGGTCCCTAGCCTTTGGTACTGTCTCTTGTTCTTTTTTTTGTGGTGAGTTTTTCTGCCTTGTCATTTTTTCCAGATAAGAGTATATGAAGGAGTAAATAAAATACTAAAAGGGTGGCAAAGACCCCAGGAAAATGCCCTTTAACCAAATCAGAAGAGACCCCAAATCGTGGGGTGGGGGGGAGAAAGGGGATAAAAAGAAGTTCAGAAAAAAAAAATTAAAAAAAGAGAATAACGAAAAAATATAAAAAAGAAAAAAATATATATATATATTAGACTGGTGACTAGAACAGGGTCACCCACTTAATTGTGGGGTATTTTGGTCTCTTAGAAGAAAGTACCTCCCAAAATTTTAAAGAATGAAAAATGTATATAAGGGTAAATACAGTAAAGGGATGGAATATGCCTATAAAGATGAAAAACAATTTTTTTTTTAATTTCTAAAAAAAAGGAGTTTATTAAGTTGGTTGGGAGAATAAAGAAAAAGAAAGTGGAGAGAATTTGCTCAGGCTGGAGACTAGAACAAGTCTGGAGCTAGATTTAGGGTGTCTTTTGATCCACTAGAGGAAGTTGTACCCCAAATTTTTTAGAATAAAAAACCCTTATGTGAATACAAAAAATAAAGTTAAATACTATGAAGGATAAAATATGACTGTAATAATGAAGGTTCAAAACAGATTATTATTTTTTTGGAAAAGGTATTGTTAAGATAAAATAGTTTAAAAAAGTTAAAAAAAGAAAAGGGTAAAAGTTAAAAAAATTAGCAGAAAAATAGAAAAAGAAAAAAGTAAAATTAAAGAAAAAATTGAATTAACTGCAAGACTAAAGAATCATGGGGAGAAAGCCATGAATTCCGCGCTTTGCTTTCTCCTCCTCTGGAGTTCCGCTGCTCTCCTTGTTAAGTGAACTTGGTCTTGGCTGGATTTCTTTTGATCTTCTGGGGGAGGGGCCTGTTGTAGTGATTCTCAAGTGTCTTCGCCCGAAGGAGAGCTGCACTGCCCTTACCAGGGGCCGGGCTACGTAATCCACTAGCTTTCGGGAGCTTTTGTTCCCTGAATGCTTTCTGTAGAGTTCTGGAGGACGGGAATGAAAATGGCAGTTTCCCCATCTCGGCCCGGAGGAGCCGAGATTTCGGGGCCCCACTCCTCAGTGCGCCCTCAGAGAAAAGCCCCGGCCACTCCCGTCTCCCTCACCTCTGGCTGCGCTCTGAGCTCTCCCAGCCTGCGACCGGTTCAAGGTAACCCCGAGCTGAGAGCTCACTCCTCGGTTCTGTCTCTGTAGCCAGTTTCCCCGCTCCCATACCTGCGAGCTCTGCGACACTCAGACACCCCTGATCCTTCTGTGACCCTGCGGGACCTGGGGCCACGCTGACCCCGCGTGGGCTTCACCCCAGTTTAGCCTCTGGAGTGATGTCCCTCAGTGGAGCAGAGTTTTAAAAGTCCCGATTTAGTGCTCTGTTGCTCCGCCGCTTGCCGGGAGCCGGCCCCTCCCCCGGGGTCTGTCCTCCCATCGCTTTCGATTCACTTCTCCGCCGGTCCTACCTTCCAGAAAGTGGCCGATTTTCTGTTTCCAGAATTGCTTTTCTTCCTCTTTTTGATCTCCCGTTGGATTTATAGGTGTTCGCAATTGTTTGATAAGCTATCTAGCTGATCTCCTGCTACCTGATGTAGTCTCAGCCTGCTACTTCTCCGCCATCTTGACTCCTCCCTAAAGCCACATATAAATGGTCAACTAATCTATGACAAAGGAGGCAATAATAAACAATGAGGAAAAGACAGTCTTTTCAATAAATGGTGCTGGGAAAATGGGATAGTTACACGTGAAAGAATGAAACTGGACCACTTTCTAATACCATACACAAAAATAAACTCACAATGGATTAAACACCTAAATGTGAGACTCAAAATCATAAAAATCCTTGAAAAGAACACAGGCAGTAATTTCTCTGACATCAGTCATAGAAACATTTTTCTGCGTATGTCTTCTAAGGCGAGGGAAACAAAAGCAAAAATAAACTATCGGGACTACATCAAAATAAAAGTTTTGGCACAGAAAAGGAAACCAACAAAACAGAAAGTTAACTGTCTGAATGAGAGAAGATATTTGCAAATGATATAGCTAATAATATCCAAAATACATAAAAAACATATACAATTCAACAACAAAAAACCAAACAACTTATTAAAAAATGAGCAGAGGACTTAAATAGGTATTATTCTAAAGACACATATATCACCAATAGACATGTGAAAAGATGCTAAACATCACTATTCATCAGGGAAATGTAAATCAAACCCATAATGAGATATTACCCCATACATGTTACAATAACTAAAATCAAGAAGACAAGGAACAAAAAGTGTTGGCAAGCAAGTGGAATAAAAGGAACCCTTATCCACTGTTTGTGGGAATGTAAACTGGTGAAACTGCTGTGGAAAAGAATATGGAGATGCCTTAAAAAATTAAAAATAAATACATTATCTAGTGATCTAGTAATTCCACTATTGGGTATTTATCCAGGGAAAATGAAAACACTAACTCTAAAAGATGTATGCATCCCTCTTATTGCAGCATTATTTACCATAGCCAAGACATGGAAGCAATCTAGGTGTCCATCAACAGATGAATAGAAAAGGAAGATGGGATATATATATATATATATAGCCATGAAATATTTCATGGCCATAAAAAAGGATGAGGTCATGCCTTTTGAGTAACATGGATGGACTTAGAGGAATTTTGCTAAGTGAAATAAGTCAGACTGAGAAAGAGAAATATGATATGATTCTACTTATAAATGGAATCTAAGAAAAGTGAGTAAACAGAAAGAATCATAACTATAAATACAGAGAACAAACTGATGGTTGCTTGATGGAAAAAAGGCGGGTAGTTGAGCAAAATGGGTAATAGGGAGAGGGAGATACAGGCGTTAAGTTATGGGAATAGAGGAAGAGCATAAGGAATATAGTCAATGATATTGTAATAGCAATGTAATGGGACAGATGATAGCTATGCTTGTGGTGAACATAACATAATACATAAACTTGTTAAATCACTAAGTTGTACAACTGAAACTAATGTAAAATTGCATGTCAACCAAACTCAAATTTAAAAAAGGAAAGGGGGCATGCATTCATAGAATCTCATGAGGATTACACAAGATATATGCAAAATACATGTTATTATTAATATCATTAAGACATCTTAAAACTAGTACATGGTACGTATATAAGACATGTCTGCTGAGTGAATGCAATTACATTGTAATCTCTCCAAAAGCAGTGCATTTAATCCATCAAATGTTCTGTTTATGTTATAAGGTAGCCTAAGAGCATAAAGGAAAGTGGGGGGCGAGGGGAATCCCAAGAGGAGGCAGCAGAGGCACATTTCAGTCTATAACTTTAACCTGAGAAAACTATGAGTTAAATAACCTCTGTGCCTACTCTCTAATCTCAACTTTCTTATGGCTCATATGGTTGAATATCATCTACACTGGATTTATATGCTCTAGCCTTATATTCTACAATTCTCTTATTTCTTGGTGTGCTTTAGCCATACTTGTTTTTCAGTTCTTCTAAAACACCAAACTGATTTCTAGAGTTGGAACTATGTCTTTCTTGTCTCTTGTCTCAAAATTTCCCTTTGCTGGCCCCTTCTTGTCAAATCAGATTTTGGCTTGAATATTCATTGACATTTCAAGCTAAAGGAGTTTCTTCCCTTCAACCTCCACATTATGTCATTATTTTACCATCTATCACCTTGTTTATCTACATATATAAATTATATCCATTCAAAATCCTATTTATCTGTCCATCCATCCATCTGTCCCCCCATCCACCCTCCAGTCATCTATTTTTCTAATCTTCTCTGTTTCTCTCTCTCTCTCTCTCTTTTTTAAAGATTTTATTTATTGGCTGATTTGGCCGAGAGAGAGAAAGAGAAGCAGGCAGAGCAGGAGGCAGAGGGCGAGGGAGAAACAGACTTCCTGCTGAGCAGAGAGATTGATGTGGGACTTGATCCCAGGACCTTGGGATCATGACCTGAGCTGAAGGCAGACACTTAACTGCTGAGCCACCCAGGCACCCAACTGTTTCTCTTTTAAAATCTATGTATCACAAGATTGGGACTTCATATGTCTTTTTCACTGATTTATCATAGTTCCTGGCATGTAAAACATGTTCATTAAATATTGTTCATTAAATATTAAATTATTAAATTGTTATATATAAATATAAAATATTATTATATATTATATAATATATATTATATATAAATATAAAATATTAAATTGTTCATGTTCATTAAAAATTAAGAAATAGCTAGACTGAAAAATATTAACATCCCTTTCTTAGTCCTCACAATGAAAGTAGTTTTATAGTTTTTTATTATGAAATTATAAATCACCAATAGCACTGAAAGGGCCCAAGGGGGAAATAGAGAGGGGTTGGTTAAAAGGGTAAAAACTTTCAGCCGTAAGGTGAATAAGGTTTGAGGATCTAGTGTAAAACATGGTGACTACAGTTGATAAGATATTAAAAAATAATAATTGAAATTTGCTAAGAGAGGGTACGTGGGTGTCTCAGTCAGTTAAGCATCTGACTCTTGATTTCAGCTCCAATCATAATCTCAGGGTCATGAGTCTGAGCCCCACATTGGGCTCTGCAATCAGTCTGCTTGAGATTCTTTCTCCTCTCTCCCTGCCGTCCACCCACTCTCTTTCTCTAGAATAGATAAATGAATGAAATCTTAAAAAAAAAAAAATTGCTAAGAGAATAGAACTAAAATATTCTTCTTACAAAAACAAAACAAAACAAAACAAAAAACAAAAAAACCCCAACAAACCCTAAAGGTAAACAAGTTAAGTGATGGATGTATTCATTAACTGGCTGATGGAAGTCTTTTCACAAGCATATATATATATCAAATCACCATGATATTCACTTTAAATAGCTTATAATTTTACTTATAAATTATACCTTAATAAAACTGAAATTAAAAGAAAAAGATAAAGCAAGACTGAATCATGAAGAAACAGAAAATCCTGATAGACCAATAATTAAGGATATTAAAGTAGAATTAATAATCTTCCAACAATGGAAAGGCCAGGATCAGATAGTTTCACTGAGGAATTCTACCAAACATTTAAAGAAGAATTAATGCCAACCTTTCTCTCAAACTCATCCAAAAAAATGAACAGAAGGGAATACTCCCAAACTCAGTTTACAAGGCCAGGATGACCCTGATACCAGAGCCAGATAAAGACACTATAAGAAAAACAAAAGAAAACAAAAAAATAATAAAAATATTGACCTACAGGTCAATATCCTTGATACAGATGTAAAAATTCTCAACAGAATTTTAGCAAACAAAATTCAACAGCACATTAAAAGCATGTTACACCATGATCAAATGGGATCCAAGCATGTTTAACATACAAAAATCAACAAATGTGATGCACCACATTAATAGAATAAAGAATAAAAATATAATAATCTCAATAGATAAAGTACTTGATGAAATTCAACAACTTCTCATAATAAAAGCTCTCACCAAATTGTGTATAGAAGAAATATATCCCAATATAATAAGTGTGATGTATGGCAAAGCCACAGCTAACATCCTATTCAATGGTGAAAAATGAAAACTTTTCCTCTAAAATCAGGAACATGACAAGGGTACCCACCCCCATCACTCCTTCTCAACATAGGAAATTCTAGCTGGAGCAATTAAGCATGAAAAATAAATAAAAGCCATCCTAATTGGAAGCAAAATTTCAAATTAAATCAACATCAAATTGACAGTTGTAAGTAGCAGGTAATTTACAAGCCATTTATATATGACCTTCCTGTTTATAATTTGATTTGGTGATTAACAGGGTAACCTTCTGCCTTTCTAACAATATAACAGTTCTGAGGCAAACTGAGAAACACTTTAAAAATCTACCTTTTATTGTGTTTTTATCTTTTAAAGACAATGCTACACATCAATTACCTGCTTCAATATTTACCAACCCTATATGGAGGATATTATCATCATCACTTGACAGATGTTGTAGTTAAGGCAAGTAATTTGACCAAATTCACATTATGCAGCATGGCTGACATTAAAAGTCAGATTTGTCAGATCCCAGAGTTCAACTTCCTTACATAGCTGTGATATTCTGCTGGGGGCTTAAAACATAACTACGTAAGTGATTTAAGGGGGGTCACAAATATGTGATTCAGTACAAATCTTTACTATTTTGTTTGCTCTCTCTTCACTATGAGAAATCACATGCAAGCTCTCTCAGAATCTTTTACATCCATTCCTTCTTTTCTTTTTCCACTGCTACCATGCCCAAACCACATGGTTAACAAGCCCTAAATAATCATTACAACTGCCATCTAATAATTTCCCTGTGACTCATCTTCACTTTGTATAATTCATCTTCCACATCATCTCCCTACGAGGCTCCACTCATCACTGTTACCCCATGCTTCAACTGTGCCAGGCAATAGAAATACAAAAATCTTGGAGTAGTTCCCAATATGGTAGGGAATACAGTATGATGTGCTATAGTAGAGATGCATACACAGTACAATTATGGCATAAAGAAGTAGCTAGTGATCCACTGGATGCACAGATCTGGAGATAGCAAAAAAGGCCTCATTGGTGACCCTAAATATGAAGAATATTATGTAATCCATGATAATTTCCAGGGAGAATATTCTGTCAGACATAGAACGGAGTCTAAAATCTAGAAATAAGATTTAGGGGGTAAATAAAGGAAAAAGAGTCACTTTAGTATATGAAAAGTAACTACTGAGGATATGAAAGAAAAGAAAGAGGAACCAAAAGTCCAGGGCGTTGTGAAATCCAAGGATGAGAGGATATGCAATTGCATCAAATGCTACAACAGAAGACTAAGGAGTTACTACTGGATTTTTCAGACAGGAGATGAGCTGCAGAGAAATGATGGAGCAATAGACAAGAATCAAATCATGAAATATATACTAGGTGAAGAGGAGCTTGGCTCATAGGGGAGGACATAGGAGGAAAAGAGATAAGAAAAGGAGTACCTACAGATATTTACAGTTGTGAGGCCGCAAAGTGTCTGTCAATGGTCCATTTTCTCTGCGAGGAGGAATGCAAGACTATTTGCTAAGAGACAGGTTTAAGAGTTGGGTAGGGTTTGGGGAGAATAGCAAAATTTTTGAATAGCTGCCTTAGACTATGGGAAAAGGTCCTGGAAGGCCAAAAAATATTGTAGAAGAGTGCTAGAGGTTCAGTTAAAGGTAGTGAAATGGGTTCTGGGTTGTATGTTTCTTAAGCTTCTTGATGGCATAGATGAAATACCCAAAGATATTATCAATATTGCCTTGTTTATAAATTAATTCAAACACAATTAGTAATTTAATATTCAGAATACCTTGTTATCAGGAAAAAAGTTCTTCAACTGTCAGAAAAGGCAATTCTGGTTTTGGAAATGGCACTTATTCCATTATGAATGAACAATTTCCATCTTGGGAAGGGTTATAGAGGAATGAGCATAGGCTTTTAAGCCTAACATATGTGGAAATAAATCTTACCACCTGTCTTTCAGTAAATTACTCCCCATTTCCCGCTTGTATAACCTTAGGTAAATTACTCATCCTCTCTGAAGCTCAGCTTATTTTAAGATTGTTGAGGGTAAATGAAGTAATATATATAAATGTTAGTGCTCAGTAAATACTACTGTCTTCTCCATTTCCTACTTGCATTCATTCCATGAGATGGACCACCATTTGCAGCTCTATGAGACTGACATGAAGTGGATACTTGGACAGAATCAAGTATTTGGACTTCAGAGGAGAAAACTAGATCCTGGGCTGGGGTAAACCACCAACGCACAGCCAACTTGGAAGTCTCTATCAAGTCAGACTCCTTCAAATCTTTATTTCAATTCTGTTTCAATTTCTATTCTTATTTATTCTTCCATCTTCAAACCATTTGTTAAAGACTCTAGTCTATTGTTATTTTTTATACCACTTATTATAGATAGAAAGCTCACTCCAGCATTTTCTCACAAGTAATCTCAAACTGAGATGACTGTTTCATTTTGTGTCTTGTCTTCCTGTTAAACTGTAAGTTCACAGTGGAGTATAAGGGTGTGAAACAGGGAGTTTCTCCTCTGAATCTGGGACAGTGCTTTTTGCTAGGTGATCAAGGTCATAATCATGCTGCTATAATTCCTTTATTTCATGGTGCAATTATCAAAAGAAATGGAAAGTGCCTGTGGAAAAAATTTTGAATGATTAGAGAATTTTAAAATTAGCTTTAAATACCAATGAAGAGAAATAAAGAGTAAGGGATGACCAAAAGACCACAAAGATGTTCTGAGCACTTCAGGCTTATTCATCTTTAGCCCAGTGCCTGGTGTGAATACATGGGAGAAGGAAAGGGAATAACACGTTCTAAATATGTGCTCTGTGCCAGATCTGTGTAATATATCTTAACATATATTCTTTAATTTACTCCTCCCAACAAGCCATTAGATAGGAAATAATATTGCCTTTTTTCACATGAACTTGAAATTGAGAAATCAAATAATTTTCTTGTATTCTTAGATATTCAGCTGCAGAGCTAGTATTTGAACCCAGGCCTGCAAACTCTGAATTTCATAAGGTTTCTATGGTATTATTTTGCCTATTACAAGGATATATTGAACTGAAAACTGAAATATATATTGAACTGAAGTAGATCTTTATTCATATAATCAACCATTGCTCAGTAATGGTGGTGATATTCCATGAGATAGTGCATGTAATTAAAATCCAGTTTATACTTTAAATGGAGGCAGGAGATGTAGATGTAGGTGAATCCTAAAATCATCACCTGCAGTTGTTCCTGTTTGTTTTTGTTTTTTTTTTGTCTTTATCACTGAATAAAGAAACATACCTAGCAGATAAGAGCTGTCTTGCTTTCTGAGGTGGAGATGACAATAAGAAGCTGCATTCAGCAGAAATCTGGGTTCGTTTTTTTCCTCTAAATACATGGGTATTGAGGAAAGTTCAGTACAGATGGAAAAGGGGAGAGGTTAAAAAGATAGGGAGATATTAACAATTATTACCAGACAACTTCCAAAGAGAAAAATATATCCCATGCCTACATCATGGTGAACTACTAAATATTACCTCTTATTGCAAAATATAGTTATTTCTGGCTTTAAAAGTGATAATAATGAGTACAATTGTTTTACAACCCTTCATATGTAACAAAGATGAAAATACCCTTTTTGTTGGCCTTCAGATTACTTTGATTGTATTTCTTCCATTGGGATGCATGTCCTACTAAAGTATGTGCAAGACACTACGGCAGTACCACAGAAGGAGTAATTGATTCTCTATGGGGAGACAGAAGGAGATGTATGCAAGATTTCACCATAAAGATGAAATGAGATGAATCCTGAAGGGTATGAAAAAAATCATCCAGAAGATCAGAGGCAAAAACAAAGATTTTATTCTATCAGATTTTAAGTTTGAAGCATCTAATTTCCCTCCCTCCCCCTTCTTCCCTCCCTTCCTTCCTCTTCCTCTCTTTCTCTCTCTCTCTCCATTGATCTATCATCTATCATTTTCTTAAGCTCTAAGATATCCACCATAGTCAACTAGAGAAAGCCATGGTGTAGTGGTTAAATGACATGGCTCTAGATCAAGGCTCCCTAGGCATGTACTCCAGCTCTGACACATACGATTACTAACTTCTCTATGTTCACTCACTTGAAAAATGTGAGGAATGAATGTGTTAACATGTATAAATCATTTAGAATAATACCTAGCATATGCCAAGGTTAGCTATCATTTTGTTTTTTTACTTTGAAAAATTCTGCTCCATAGTCAGAATAAGTCTTGAACAACTTCAGAAGCAATGATAGAACTATACTAATTAAAGAACTTGATACAGAATAGTTCTATTTTGGTAGGTGCTTGGATTTATATACAGAGTTTTCCAACCCTTTGATCACAGGTAAATATATAATTTCTTGGCTTAATGTGTTCATTATTGCATAGTAAAAGTAATAGATTAACTGAAAAGGGATTCATGGCTTAATTAAAAGTAAATCTACCATCACATTTGCTTGATCTATACAAACAGGCCATTTAATATAAAGCTAATAGTAAATATGTAAAGTGTATAGTAAGTCCTGGGATCTGACATTCAAAAAAAAATTTTGAATGTCAGAATCTCAGAGAAGTATCTGTCTCATATGAAATTAATGCACAGTCGAATAAAATTCTCCCCTCTGGCCTACTCATTGTGTTTCACAGAGTGAATTTTAGAGTGCCTTCAATTTAATCTCACCTAAATTATTTCTTAGAGTATGCTGGGTCAGTCCAGCATCCATTCATCCATTCACCAATCTATCCAAACATCCATGAATGCATATGTGCAAGCAGCAAATATTTTGGCATCTTCTACATGCAGTGTAAATTTGTGGGATACTAGAAATGAAATATTAAACAAGATAGACATAGCATTGCTAATGGTGTTCACAGCATGTCAAAGAAGATGGGCAATGAGAGAAACGACTACAGTAAAGATGTTTTGACCTCTCGGAAACATAATTTCCCCTGGTGACCCTCTCTTTTGTCTAACTGATAATCATCTCCTTTTTAATAGTACTTCTCTTTTAAATAATATTGCATCAAGCATAGAATTACTTGAGAGATCTTTACAGAACACATATCAGGGTCACATATAGGTAGTGCTCCCATCAAAGATGTTTCATTTGCAAGAGGGACTGTAAGAAACAGACGTAGCATTCTCATGGGGAAAGAAGTCAAAAGAGGGAAGCTCACAGGAATGTGCCGCCGCAGGTTCGCTGGTGTGCTGGACGGAGAGGAGCTGGTGCTGAGGGCATTCTCAATGTCCTGATCAAGTTGGTCCAGTTTCATAATTAGCAGCACCATGGAGTCCAGCCGCGCCCTATCTCGATCTTCTCTTATTTCCTGAGGAATAGAACATGTTGTTACTGAATCTGAAAGGCCATTTCTTGGAAAGAATAAAAAGTTCCCTGTTCTTCAATGTGACAAAAAGGACACTGAATAATAGGCAGCCTTCTACTCAAGGGGGCAAGGAAGTTCTATTCTGTATCATCAATGGGCTCTTCATTGGGAAGATACTAACCAACTGCCAAGGAAGCATTTTACTTGAATTTTAAATATACATCTTCTGGGAAAAAAAGTGCAATGAGAAAGAAGTAAAACATCAGTAAGTACTGATATATATATTTACTATCTTTCAGTTCATTATTCTTGGGAAAAGTTATACAATACTTTTTTCATGGTACAAACCAACTATGACATATTAATAACTGTGGGGATCCACATAAGAGAATACTTTTGAAAGAATATTTCTGAGTATAGAAAAAAAATGGGAAAATAACCAAAGAAGGCAGGATTTCAGTCTGCGTAGTAGGCAGGTTTTTTTTGTTTGTTTTGTTTTGTTTTTGCATGGGGCCATTTACCTACTGCTACTTCAATATTTCTTTTCAAGCTTTTTCTACTTTCACACATTTTTGAAAAGAGCCCCCACAATTGTGTATCTTTTTATAAATGATCACAGTTACTTATTCTAAATTTTCTGTAGTACAGAGATATGTTTGTGGAAATATTGTTGCTTCCAGGAATACCTAAAGTTTCTCATTAACCATATGTAGTTATTTGGCCATGACTGCTTACTATAGCATATCCAAATCAAGTCAATTAATATTAGGAATCTTCCAGATTCCCTGTGTGTTGTGTAAGGTATCAAGGTTGGGTAAGGCGTTGGGAAGGGTAAAAAGGCCATGGAAAGCACAGTAAGGTTCTTCAGAAGCAAAATCTAGTGAGAGATATAATAGACTCAGGGCTAGCCCTTTTAAAGAATATCATCATTTGTCACTCATGTTGCCATCTCCTCATCTGTCTTTGATATTTATCTAGGTAAAATCAGCTTTGAAAGGAAAACCAGGGACGCCTGGGTGGCTCAGTTGGATAAGCGGCTGCCTTCGGCTCAGGTCATGATCCCAGCGTCCTGGGATCGAGTCCCACATCGGGCTCCTTGCTCAGCAGGGAGCCTGCTTCTCCCTCTGCCTCTGCCTGCCACTCTGTCCGCCTGTGCTCGCCCACTCTCTCTCTCTCCCTCTCTGACAAATAAATAATAAAATCTTAAAAAAAAAAAAATCTTAAAAAAAAAAAAAGAAAGGAAAACCAGTGGAGACCTCAAAGGGAAAATATATCACAACAGAAGACTGAGGGGTGTGGGTACAAGGGAGCAGGTGATGGATAGAGGACTGCCTAAATCACACCTTTTGTTTTTGGCATTTTTCTTTTAATCCCCTAAATTCTCTGGCCATCATTAGGAGGGTTTCCCAAAGAACAAGGACTTTCTAGGGTAATTTCATGGATTAAATAATTCTATAGGGGTCTCTGTGCCCACAAGAGATAGAGCAGATTATTAATATTACAGAACATTATTTTCCAGATGTCAAGGAATTGAATCAAATTAAATTGTTAGAAGAATCATTAATTAAGCTAACTATAAGTTATTTGGGTAAGCTGAGCTTGTGTTTGGTTTAACAGACTAATGCCAAATTGAAAGAGTCATACTTCCACAAAGACATCACTTTTGAGAATAAGTTAAGAATTTTTTTGTTGTGTTAATTACTTCAAAATACTGTGCTGTGATTATTACTTAAATTTTCTTTCATTGTCCCTGCTGTCTAAAATATGTAATGAGGCTCTGACACAATTACAGATTCTTGTCATCATAAAGTTTTATGCTTTATGCTTAAAAGTGTCCAGGATAACTGCAAACAGACTTTAAACCTTACTATATATCATATCCCTCAATGTTATAGAACTTTGTTTTATTCAAAAGAGTCTTATTGGGGCGCCTGGGTGGCTCAGTCAGTTGAATGCCTGATTCTTGGTTTTGGCTTTTGTCACGATTTCAGGGTTGTGAGACCCGTGGTGGGCTCCACACTGGGGTTGGAGACTGCTTGGGATCCTCTCTCTCTCTCTCTCTTTGCCCCCACCCCCACCCTGCTTGTGTGTGCACTTGCCCACTCTCTAAAAACAAACAAACAAAAAAACCACAACCCTCCCAAAAAAACAGTAACAAAAGAATTAAAAGAGCTTTATAGTAAAATCCTGCTTCTATCTTAAAATGGAATCCTGGAAATATTGGGGATTATTCAGTTTAATTCTCTTCTAAATACCCAGAAGATGGAAAATCTAATAGAAGGCACAATGTCCTCTTAATTACTTCTCCAATATATTTGCTTGTATAATTTCCTTCTTTTTTAAACCAAAGTTGTGTTTGGTAAGACAATGTTCTTTGCATCTCTATAACCACATATATTTTTTTTGTGATTTTCATTTCTCAGTTATAATATCCTCAAGCACAAAAATTATGTTTTTCTACCTGGCAGATGAGTCAAATTGTACATTGCATATGCAATATGTTTTCAGGAATAATAAGAAATCAATGGAAGCCAGTGAAATAACATCTCCTAAAGCCTTAGAAAGTATATCTTGATATTTTTCCAGCTACTAAGTTAATGCTGGATAAAGCAGTATGTCATGAGTTGTCCTAGCCCTACCAGCAGTGGTCTCAGAAACAACTTGTCTTTGAATTAACTGGATGCTGAGATTTGCTTTAAAAACATTTTCAAATCCATGGGCTGAGCATCAAATTATTTCAAATGCTCTGCCAAAAGGAATAAAACCAAACATCCTTGGTCTACAATATTCCTTTAGAGAAATAAGCCTATTGCTTTCCCCTTCCTTCCTGATGCTTCCTTATTCACCACTCATTACACTAGCCTGACGTGGCCAGTACACAGACCAGTATCCTGTGTTATACATCCATAAAACTTCACAAAATAGAGTTGACTATAAATCAGATGCCTTGGGTGAATTTTATTGTCTTTGTTTTTAAAGCCCAGATATTAATATTTTACTGTTTTAACCTTTCATAAGTCCATGGCTAAATTCCAGCACACAGCTCATGCTTGAAAACAGAGTGGCATATTTGCAGGATTTGGCTAGGTTGACTTCTATAGTGAAGCTTTTATTTCATGCTTTCTTTATCATCCCTGACTTCTTAATAAATCAAGCTACCTATTAATGAAGTTTTTGGTATTTCAATAACCCACTCAAATCGAGGCCAAAACACTAAATTCTCTCCCCTCTCATCTTTCCTTCCTTCTTTCCTGCAGTCATAGCTGTTATGGGCCAAGCACCATTAAAGGGACAAGACAGTCACCAGTGAATAAGAGATTTAAAAAAAGATCTCTGCTTTCCTGAATATTATAATCAACCATGAGAAGACAGACAACAGATGTTAACAAATTTATGAGTAAGATGGTTTCATATAGGAACAAGTGTAAGAAGCAAATAAATAGGGTAAGAAGCTACACTATCACTGAAGAAGGGTTTCCCATGTGGTATAGGGTGGCTAGAAAAGAGTTTTCTGTTGAAGTGAGGGCTAAATCATGATCAGGAGAAAAAGAATAGGGTAGAAGAGAGAGATGTAGGTGGAGATGGAGAGAGAGAGAAAGAGAGAGAGAGAAAGAGAAAGGAAGGAAGGGAGGGGAGAAAGGAAGGAGGAAAACTGGGAAATTAGTATTCTATGCAGTGTTCAGTGACACCAAGATGCTGAGCCAGCAATGAGTTGGATGAGTAAGAGGATCTGATAAAAGACTGGGAACACCAGGAAGGGGAGTGACAGGGAAAGGAATGAGTGCTAGCACAATGAGAGGGTGAATATAAATACGAGCCAAATTATATTGTTATAAAAGTCACTGTAAAGAGGCCAATTTATTCTTTGAGTGGGGCCACTGGGAGGGTGTCAGCAAATAAGTGATCTACTATACCTTTTAAACTTTTAGGGTTCTTACCACATATTGACAACTAGACATTTTGGAAACCTCACCCTACTTTATATACATGATTAATAGTTCATGATAAATAGTTCACATTTATCACATGATAGTTTAATTTATCTTAATATTATTTTCTAGTCCTATAGTCTTTTTATCCCCCTGCAACCTGAATTGTACCTGCATTATGATAACTATAAGGAAATAACAAATTTAAGGGCACATTTATCTTGAGGAGCAATGAATAATATAAGGAATTGTTGAATCACTATATGGTACATCTGAAACGAATATAACACTGTGTGTTAAGTACAGTAGATTAAAAAAAACAAATGCTTTCATAACATGGCTGTACATATTTTGAGATCAAAGTGAAAGAAGAATGCACTCTTTGGGAAGTTGTTTCTTAGAAGCAGGGAGTGGTATGTTGGTAAATGTCTAGAAACTATATTCCACATAGAAAGAAAGTCCTGAATTGAAAAAAGGTCAATTTTTCTGTGACATAAATATTGCCATGGCTGGTTTCCAGCTACAAACTAGACATTACTGAATGCAGAATTAGAAGAGATGCTCCAGGTTTTCTCTTGTGAGCTTATGTGAGCTGGTGACCAATAGTTATAACTATGGTTTAATAAATGTAATAATATATTGAAATAATGCACTCTAGTTACTTAATGCATTTACTTTCCTTAACTTTTGCTTTTGTTGCCCAAGGAGAGTTTAGTCTAAATGGTAGACTTAAACTTAGTGTTCTTCTGGAGACTTCTTATTTTCCTAGCAGTTCTCACTTATCTGCTTTCCTTGAACTATCCATTATTTATGTTCGTAAAATACATTAAAATTCATTATAATTAATGTATTTTTATACTTGTATTTTTGACAATAAGTCAAACATATTTCTTTGAGTAACTCATGGTGGATGTTAACTCTAGAACCATGGCTATTAGTTCCACAGTGTCCTAACTTTGCAGAAGAAAGTGAATTCCAGGGAGTTTTAAGTCCAGATTACTTCTCTATTGACAAAACTGAATAGAATAGAGCCCATCTCTCCCAACTCCCTGTTCTGGTATCTTTCCAATATTCCATTTTGCTGTCCTTTCATGGATACAATTATTAAATTAATGCCACTTAGTTATCTTTACACTCTCCTCAACTCCTGCAACCTGATTCCATTCCTTCCAATATGCAGAAACTATGTTTTGGAAGAACACCAATAACTACAATTAAATGTTACAACTTTTGCATCTAGGCTAATTCTTTTATACTTTTATTTAACAATAATTTGCTAGGTTTCCTGACCATATCCTGTGTGCTATGCACTATTCCCTAGGAAGCTACTTATTTCATATATGTACAGTTATAATGTTTAGAAATGCCATGGAGTCAAATTTTGCCTTCCTCTAACTTCCCAATTTCTCCCTCCAGACTAGACAGCATAAAGTGGTGTCTATTTCATGAAAGAGTCTTTCAAATATTTGAAGAACTCTGGTCTGTTGTGCCTATTTTCTTCCTTTTCTAGGTGAATCATCCTCAGTTCCCTTGATGATTTCTCATACAACATGTTTTCAAACCCTCACTAGTTCTGTTTACTCTTCTCTGCATATGACATAATTCTGTCAATGACCCAATTAATGGTCGGTGCCCAGAATTAAATATATTACTCTATATGTTGTCTGACCAGGGCAGAGTAGGCAAGTATTTCCCCATGTTCTACACACCCTCTTTAACACAGTTAAGAATCAAGTGCCTGTTTAGAACATGAATAGACTATTCTTAATGCAATTGCCATGATTTGCTTTTTTAATGAGGAAAAGCTATTTAGTTGCTTGTGAGCTGACCTTGAGTCAACAGTGTGATATATGTCTCCTTTCCCCAATATATGCAGTAAGAACAGAAACATCCTGTTGTCTTGACACTGTAACTAGCTGTTGTCAAGGTACAGATAATATATGTCACTGTTGCAGAAGAAATTTCCAGTTGTATTTCTTTCTTAAAGTCAGCAGTGGATAGTTAGGGAAATTTGGAGAAAAATTGTTCCATTTGATTTGTTGTCAAAAGCCTAATATGGCCAACCCACATGGTTTTGCATTGGGAAATCTGAAAGATGCTCCTTATTTACCACCAATAGCTATTTAGTCCCTGGGCACAGGGACTGGGGAAATCTGGAGGAGCTGGGGGAGATAAACAGGGTCTTTAGGGAGTCATTCTCTCCAGGTCTCTGAGAAGGAATTCTCTGAACATGAGACTCCACTACTCTTCTTTTCTTCTATCTGGGGAAGATAATTCCAACCCTCATCCAGATGCCCTTCATTGAACCATACAGGACACAGTACACATATGGGGACACGGGAGAGGTAAAAATTACCAGACGTTTTACAGACTGGGCAAATATGAAGTCCAGAGAAAGGATGCTGCCCCCAGAGATGCAGGGGTTCTGTTTTCCTAATGCCAAGCATTTGGAAGAAAACCAAAAAAATTCAGTAAAAGACCTGAATGCTTCCAAATAGACATTTGGCTCAGCAAATTTAGCACTGCCTGAATGTTCTACTTGTCAATGAGTTGTGGCATCACATAGACAGCCATAATAAATTAAAGGCTAGGCCAGGAATAGAACTAAGACTTCCTGATTCATAATCCAAGGTTCTGGCCCCTACACTGTCTTTGATTCTATACTCATCTTACTGGCTATTCTGGGCTGGTAATACTCCTTGTTCATCCACAGGAGAAAGGGACCTTTTAGCAAAAGACTTGGCCCAACTTCATTCTGAATTATTTGATCTGCAGCCAGCTGGACTAGTATGAAATCTCATATTAGTGTTATACATTTCATTGGACAATAAATTCCTCACTCTAGACTTTCCTTTCTTAAAATAATATCCTGCTTAAAGAACCAGAAAGTTGTTAATTTTTTTTCTTCAGAAGCAATGAAGATTTTCATCTGAATAGCCAGTCAGAAGCTAAAGAAAATATAGTTATCTTATGTCACAATTTCTAGGCAAGTTAAACAAGTCAACTTTTTATTCTGGTACATTTCAAGATGAAACCTACGTAGGTTAAGAGGTAGGTAATAAAACAAACCAGGAACTATCTTCTATTTGACAGATACAGTCTGTTCAACCACAAAATCTTTGCATGTTATCTTTAATAAACAGCAAGTAAGCATGTGCCAATATCATTTTATTATTAGATGACACAGAATGATAAATAATATCCTCTTTCAAAGTTACTACAAGGCATCTTTTAACTGATACTCACACCATAGCTTTATCTTAAGTGTTTGTATTTATTTCCTATGTCTCTCCTCCCATTTATAAAGCATGGTGAAGAAAACTGGTCTCTCCTTTGCTGGATTTTTAAACTTCAACGAGGCTTCAGACAGAGCATTTTTAAACTAGGACTGCTGTAAATTGTTTACACAGTCTCCTGCATACTTCCAAAGAACATCTATGCAGCTGGTTCTACAGAGTGCTCAGAAGTGGCAGGTGTGAACTGGGAAGAGAACAGTGTAGGCAGCAATTCCTTTCTATTCCAGAAAAATCTGAGGATGATTTCCTCCACTAGGTTTAAAGGCCCATTTTGGGGAGTGGGATATAATTCCTACTGAAATAATTTGGTAGACCATATGAAATCAGTCTTTAACTGCTAAAGTTGATTACAGACTTTGAGGGTCACTTAGTACATTTGTAGATACAAAGTCAGCCTTTCTGGGCTGATTATTCTGTATCATCATGCCGACTTAATATCTGCAAATCTCTGTAGTGTTTTTTTTTTTTTTTAATAATTCTCAGTAGCTCTGTCCTTGGGGTCAGATATTTAAGGAGACATGACTTTTCCAAGTTTGAAAACAAGAAAAACATCCATTTGGTGTCAAAATTTTGTTAACTGGGGGCGCCTGGGTGGCTCAGTGGGTTAAGCCTCTGCCTTTGGCTCAGGTCATGATCCCAGGGTCCTGGGTTCGAGCCCCTCATTGGGCTCTCTGCTCAGTGGGGAGCCTGCTTCCCTTCCTCTCTGCCTGCTGTTCTGCTTACTTGTGATCTCTCTCTCTCTCTCTGTTAAATAAATAAATAAATAAAATCTTAAAAAAAATTTTTGTTAACTGTTTTCAGGAATATTATGATTGTCTTTCTTTAGGTGTGGATAACAGAGACAAAAGTAAAAATTTCTTCCATAAAAATATATGACTTAATTTAGAAAAAAGTCTGTATTGACCTGGCTTCTGTCAACTTTTCTAGTTTTATCTCTCACATTCTTTCTGATAATGCCCAGTGTTCCTCAAATGTCCATCATATTGAGGACTACCACTACATAATTCTTAGTATTTTTCTTTAATTAGACTCAACTTTTTTTACAGTTAAAAATAAAATTAGTATGCCCAATACTATTCACTGAGACATTATTTTTTCTTAGTGGCTAAAGAACAGGAAATAACTATGTGGCCATCAGTAGAAAACAGTTTAATGTAATAAATTACAGTACCATTATTTCTTAGAACACTACCCAGTAGTGACAAATACGAGGTAGGTTCACATGCACTGACACAGCCACAAGTAACCTAGTCAGTTATTCAATGTAAGTCAGAAATTGTGGCCCTTTGGAGGGATACAGCCCCATACCAGGTTCACTGCTTGACTAGTAAAACACGGTTGCCCAGGAGTTCTCACTTTAGTCTGGTGTCCTTGTGCAGGGAACAACTTGCGAAATTGTACTTAGGGGCCTGCTACTCATAAGGAAAGCACTCCAAGAAGGTTTGTTAAGTGGAGAAAGAAATGTGGAGGGCAATATCCTATGGCATGAAATCTTTTAGGTACCAAATGAGCACACATATATGCATGCTTGCATGCACACACAGGCACACACACAAAACGGACCTGAAGCAAAATTCTGTACTTCCATATGCATATATATAGATGCACAAACAAGGATCTGGTAAGATACCTAATCATTGGGAGTGGGGATAGAACTGGGAGGGGACAAAGGAAACCTATATGTTTTTCCATATAGTATGAAATTCCTATAGGGACAATATGATTGTAAATTATATCAGTGATTATTATTTTTTATTAGGTAAAAAAGTAAATATTTTATTTACTTTATTAAAATAAGAAAATAAAGCACTACAAATTACAACTTAAAAAGGTGACAAACATCACAAACATAAAACTTCCCAGAAGAAATTTTGTTAGTGAATTGTATAACACTCTTTGTTAATAACTTTTCTTCCCCTTATCTCTGCTGTTATCATGAATGATTTTGAAAAGACTTGGTATATCCATATATTGTCATACTGTGAAGACTTTAACTTAGTGATTGAAAATCCTCACTAATGATATGGAAAGATGCCCACACATTCAGTAAATAAGTTTACTAAATTGTAAGGTTACTAAATTTTCATGTGAAGAGATGATTTATCTTGCCCAGTGGTTCCACTTCCCTGAGTGCCACTTCCCACAGTCAGATTTGTTGCGATCTGGTGGTCATCTCTTTCTGTGACAATCACTTTCAATAGGTTGAGTCCTGGCGGTAACCATGTGATATATACCCTGGTCCTCCTTGTAACTCTGTGAGTTACAATTCTCTTCTTACAGATTAGACAAGTTCCTGAATAGCTGCACTGTTTCTTTTTGCCCAGAGATAGAAAAAAGTACCATTATAACCTTGGCTTTCTACCATAAAGCCAAACCGACATTTTGTGAGAAATGATATAATGGTACTCCATACAGAAAAGGTAAGATTTACAGAGCTCTAGTCAGTAAGCATATAAAATTTAGATGATTCTGTATTTCTGATTTTAAGGCTAAGTTTTAGGGGACTAGCTACACACTTGCAATAAACTAAGAAAAATATTCTTATTTGACAACATTTTATTTTTTAAGTTAAATGGAAGCTAGTGCTATGTAATATAACTTGATAGAATTTAATAAAATTGTTGATACTACTGATAAGCACTTAACCCAAATAGTGATTTAAGTAAACATGTGTCAGAGTTTTTAATATATTATTAGGCAATCTGTTATGAAGGCACACCTACAGAATGGGAGAAACTATTTTCAAACCATAAATTGATAAGAGTTTAATATCCAAAATATATCTAAAAAAACTCATATAACTCAATAACCAAAAGCAAAAAATCTGATTAAAATATGGCAAAAGACCTGAAAAGACACTGTTCCAAGAAGACATACAAATAGCCAATAGATACATGAAAAGGTGCTCAACTTCCTAATTATCAGAGAAATGCAAATCAAAACCACAATGAGATACTACCTCACACCTGTCAGAATGTCTAGTATAGAAAGACAAGAGAAAACAAATGTCGGAGAGAATGCGGAGAAAAGGAAACCTTTGTGCACTGTTGGTGGGAATGTAAATTGGTATAGCCTCTATGGAAAGCAATACGGTAGCTCCTCAAAAAATTAAAAATAGAACTCCTATATGATCCAGCAAAAATCCCACTTCTGGGAATATATCCAAAGGAAATGAAATCAGTATCCCACAGAGATATCTGTAGTTCCATGTTCACTGCAGCAATATTCACAATAGCCTAGATATGAAAACAAAAGGATTAATGGACCACCACTGAAGAACTGGCCACCCCTAAAGGAATATTATTCAGCCATAAAAAAAGGGAAGTCTTGCCATTTGTGACAACATGGATGAAGCTGGAGGGGATTATTCTAAATGAAAGAAGCCAGACAGAAAAAGACTAATACTGCATGGTACAATTTCTATGTGAAATTTTAGAAAAAGAACCTGATTTTATAGATTTTTAAAGATTTAAGAGATTTTTACGGATATGTAGATTTTATAGAATAGAATGGTGGCTTCCAGGGGCTGTGGGGTAGAGAAAATGGGGAAATGTAGGTCAAAGGTACAAACTTTCAGTTATAAGAAAAGGAGTCTGAGAATCTAATGTACAACATGGTAACTATAGTTATTAGTACAGAACTGCATATTTGAAAGTTGCTTAGAGTAGATCTTAAGCATTCCACACAGAAGCACACAAACACACACACACACCACACACACGCACACACACACACACACACGAAGTTAACCATGTGAGGTAATGGATATATTTTGAGGTAATTATGTATTTTCATCCTGGTAATCATTCCACAATGTGTATAATATCTTATCACCATGTTGTACATTTTCAATATACACAAATACATTTGTTAATTATTCCTTAATAAAGTTGGTCAAGATGAGCAAAAATCACTGACAATTAAATTCCAGCTTGCATATAGTTTCCTTTTAGTATAGCTATTTCTTTCATCTAATCTAATTTAGTTATCTTTAGTGATTACTAAATTAAAAAGGAATAACCAGTCAGTAGTAGCTCCCTTATATTATTAAACATTTCATGCACATTCGTCTCCCCATCATTTCGAAAGTCTGCATGAGAGGAGATGGGGCATCTGGCTTCCCTGGAACCATGGCAGTATTCAGCAGAGAGAATGAATGTAGAGGTACTCAAAAGAATTTTTTGATTAATTAACAGTTGTCTACTAAGTCCCAGTCTTTAATGAGCATCTTGACAATATGATCAATCTCTAAAAGTCAGTTTCTACAGAAAGAATGTACAGCTGCTATAGAACTTTCCCTTTTCTTTTTAATCTAAGAGAACTTGTCAGATGCACTGATTAGAAAATGTGTTGGCCATAGAGTAGGTCATTATTCGTGTCCTTACAAGACTTAGTAGAAACTCAAAAATGTCTTTGTGGTATAATGCGTCTGAGGGAAAGGGATATTTGAAAAATAGTCTTTCACTTCCAAAATATTGAGGTTACTCATCCTCCAATTCCCTGAGATCATTAAGACCTGTTTGTTTGCCTTTCTCTTGTGCGTAAGGAAACCAAACAATGCCTTCTTTTTTCCCCAATATGGTAATAACTCTTAACCCAAATTTCTGTCTGGGGAATCTCTCCAGCACATTGAAGAAAAATTTTTCTTTATCTATATATCTTGTTTGTTCTCCATTTAAACCATGTGCCCATAAAAGGGACCATTAAGTTTCTGTGGCTTTTAATTCAAATAGTTAAATTCCGTAATATATGAGTCTCCTGTGGTGTTGACTTGTACCTATTTCCTACGATGGGTAGTAATTCCTTGGCTATCATTTGTATAATCAAAAATAAATACAAATAAAAATGTGACTGATAAAGTCTGTGAGCTAAAGAGCTTAAGAATATTAAATAGCATTTAAAATGGGATTCATGTTCCTTTAAAACATTGTTTGAAGTGTATATATAGAATACACATGTAATGAGAGTTAAATAATTAAAAGTAATTTCTGTGTTTTCAAAAGGTGAGGTTTAAGAGAATACAGTATCACTCTTTTCAGAAGTCCAATGTAGATGGGACATTACTTGGTGCTAAAATTCTGCTACTTTCAGGGTAAAATTATGAAACAAACCACAAAGTAGTAATTTAGAGCTGGAGAGTACTTTAGATGTTGTATAGTTTTTTAACCAGTGGGGAAAAAACAGTCTAAGATTAGTAATATCAAGAAATAATTGGCTCACTAGGTTTTGACCATAGGAGGTTAGCTGGAGAGAAGATTAAAATACCCCAAGGAAAACTGCACGTGGTTTCTGCATATGATAGTTCACAAGAGGGTATTTTTGCCCCTGTATATCTCTTCTTTTTGAGCAGTTACCTCATTCTTGGGGCCAATTTGGCTCATCTCTCTTTCTCTAGCCCTGGTTTCAGGGAGAGGTCTGTGTAATTTTTTTCCATATTTATTGAGCAACTACTAGATCAATTAACACTATGTTGTGTGCAAGAGATGAAACAAATCCTCTTTTCTTTTAAAAAGTTTATATTACATCTTGTAGACTGACATGCAAACAAGCAACCAAAGGGGAAAAAGAGAGAGAGAGAGATTGTGGTTGGATGATAGGGGGTGAGTTTCACAAAGAAGACCACAGTTAAGCTGAGCCTTGATAACTGAGCAAGAATGGGAAGAATGGCAGGCATGAGGTGCAAGGTATGCTGGGAACAGGACAGGAAACACGTTAATAAAATAAGTTTGTATCTGATTGAATTGAAGGTGGTGTGAGATTAACAAAGGCTAAAATTTTAAACATAACAGAAACAATGGCACAAAGTACAGTAAAAGATATAAACCAAACACACATAAAAAGTCATTCAACTGAGTTGAACTGTATAACTTTGCCCTGTCTGTCAAGCTTACCAGGCTTGTGTTTATCTATTTTTTTTTTGTCTTCACCCACTAACCCCACTTTTCCAGGTCTTTATTATGATACTATTATAAGGAAAACAATTGTATTTTTGTAAAAACATATTGAAAGTCAAAAAAGATAAATGAACCCTTTGTGCTCTCTCTGCAATCCCTACTGCCCCTGTGTGGGTCACGTCTGTATGGGGTCTCTAGTGGTACAATATTTCCTCTGTTTGTTTCAAGGTGAACCTATATTTGCCATTTAAATAATCTGCAGACCTAGACATATTTTACAAGCTGGTAAAGAGGATACTCTGCTGGGTCAGTGAAGTTTTACCTCATTGTTATTTGTGGCCAATAGTTGAGTCTAGTATAAAACAGTAAGGGTAATATATTTTTATATATATCAAATTAATGGGCACTTCTTAAACATTCTGTGACTATTTAAATAGAAATGTCATTTCCACACAATTTCTGCTTTGGTGTGTGCCATTATTCAATTTGATTAAATTCTATTCAAACTGTATTCAACCACAAATGTTTGCTGATGACTAAAAGGCCAAATACATGAGAAAGCACAGATCTTATAGTACAACCTGTCACCATTACTGATAAAATCATTCATAGTACATGTTCTTCTACTGAGAGCAAGTTAAAGGACGCCTGGATATTTTTACTCTAAATGTCTCTTTGTAGATTGAAAGCATTGATCCATTTCAGACTTAGAAAGTCCAAACAAGAGGAAAATAAGAATTATGATCTCATTATTTTTAAGATTCTGTTATTTGCCAGAAAAATATAACCCAAATGTAAATTTATAGCCATAAAAATGGGAGGTAAATTAAATAATCCTAATAAATGTCTTTATTTCATTTAATAGGAAATTAAGGAGCTATTATCTTATGTTATTGAAAATAGAAACACAGAACATTCTTCTGGTAGACAGTTCTCATGAACTTAGGAAAGTAAAAGAAAACAAAACAACTCATTGTCCCCCCCGGAAAAAAATAACAGTAGTGGCAAAAAAAAAAAAAAAAAGAGAGAGAGAGAGAGAGAGAGAGATCTTTATTATTTGCCTTAAGCTTAAGATATCCCTTGTACTCTTGGTCAGAAATTAGTTAATAGAATTAACCTGCTTTTGAGCAAGTATTTATAACAACCCCTGCTGTATTCAGTAATACAATGCACCCATGCATAATGAATTTGAATGGCTATAAATATGATATTATGCTTTAACTGGTAAATTCTATGAGAGTGTGAGTAGTGAGAATTCTACGAATTTTCTCACATACCACATCTCTAGGAATATTGTCTTAAAAGCCTTCTAAGCATTTAGAATGTGCTTCTTTCCACTTCCTGGAACACAACGTGCAGCAAAGGAAGAAGGGTTAGGAAGAAGGGGTCACTATCTCTAAGGGAAACATGCAAACCCCACAGATGCAGGAATCAAGCTGCTGTTTCCCACAAACTCCACAGCTCCTCTTGAGCACAGGAAAGGGAAGAAAAAGCCTCTAAAAAATTAACCACATGTTAGTATTGAAACGTTGCCAGGAACACAGACAGCCCTAGAGGGTTTGTTTCAAATCAATATTGATGGAGCCGTGTGGTGGGTCAAGAGAATGGCACATCTTGCTCCCAGAGTTCACAGGACTGAGTATTTTTATTCAGCCAAAGAGGAAAACTCAGAAAACAAACAAACAGCAGTGGGAATGATACCAGCAACACTAATGGTCTGGCATTTTTAGATTCATGTATAGTGAGAAAGTGGTTCACTACCTCAATCGATCTTTCATTTAATGAAATCCCTGGGAGCCAGAGGGGCTAGGTTTGGGCAGAAAGTGACATGGGGTATTAAAAAGTCCTCCTGGTGAATGAGGCTGCTGTACCTCAGTGAAAATTTTGAAGTATCGTGTCAGTATTGTTATTATACTATGTCAAAGCAAAAATATGCCACAATATTATGGCCACACTGACTGTAGTTTAATGCATGTAAAGCAAAAACAACCTTATCCCTCTAAAAAACACCTAAAAACTATTTCTCCCCCTTTTCTTGAGTGGACCTATTTGTATACAAACTGATTTTTTTCCATAAAGAAATTATAGCTGTTAAATATATAAACATCTAACGTAAAGCTGGCAAGGCGGCGGCATGTGTGGACTGTCTACTGCTCCTACGCCTCCTTTCTTTTCAGAGCCTCCATAGCCTTTTCTGAGTTACATACTGCTTTAGAGATGTGAAGTGGTTTGATTAGTGGTATTAGCAACAATTGCCTTGGTGATGGTGAACCAGTATCCTTTGGTTATCTCAATTCTTACTTCTATATTGTGATAAATGCCTTCTTTTTGTTTCTCAGGTAAAACGCTTCTGACAACATTCTCTATGTTCAAGTGAAACTTCACCTGGCCTCTTTGCCTCATTTTCTCACCCTACCATCTCTGTTCTGAGGATCACAGAATTTAAAGCTGAAGGAGAATTTGAAACTATTTAGGGTAACTTCATCTTTAAACATAGATGACAAATGAAGCCAAAGAGAGCCTCAGTAGAGACAAGGAAGATCGAGAAATCAGTCATTCCTACTCTCAGATCTGTGTCCCAACATTTTTCTATATCCTTCATATCTCACAGGGATGCCTGTTTTTATAGCGCCATTGCCTAATTCTCTCTATATTTTTCCTTCTCTTAAAGAGTTGCCTATATTTGTCTTACTCTGGGATTTCCTTGAATTCCCCCTGCAGTCATTAGAACTTACTTCAAGATTACTTACAAGAAGAGGCCCTACTAAAAACTGTCATGTCATGGGTTTTTCTTAACTTTGTCCGATTTTTGCCCACAACTGTCACTATGAAGTATTAATTCCCCTAGTTTTTTTCTGAAGCAGATGTGGCTCAGACTTAATCTGTATTTAGGACTTTCTGCTATTTGTTTGAACCTACGCCACTTGCACTGTTCTTTTTTGATTGCATAAAGGTGGTGTGTGGCACTGGGCTTCACTCCCTGTCTCCTGAGTTCAGCACCCCTTTCTAGGTAAAGTCCCAGGTTTCCAGCTATTTTCCCAACTTTCATCAGCTATCAATGCACTGGCCCCTCTTTTCCAGCTTTTTCTACAGCGCTCTGCGGACTCCTGGCTCTTGGGGCCCCATCCTAACACTGGGGTGTTCTGTATGCCCTCGAGGCTTCCCAGCCAGGGGCAGCAGGCCAGCTCCAGAGAATCACACCACTCTTCACTCATTTCTCCTTTCTCTGAAGGTGCATCTCGCCTAGCGACAGCAACATAATGTCACACTAATTGTTTATGATTTCACAGAATCTGATTTTCTTAACATACATGAAAATTAAACAAATCTTTCTCAATCTGTTTCTGTCTCTGTCAGCCTACAATCTATGCTACTCTTCAGCTCAGAATGTACCTCTTTTCCTGCTCTATGTGAAAATAACTTATCCATTCTCTAGGGCATAATTTATTAGTCATCTTCTATATGACCCCTTTCTTAGTCCCTTTTCCATCAGAATTAATCAACCCTTTAAGCACTGCCCTCATAGGCTCTTCGTTCTGTGACAGTCATTTTTGTCTGTTTTCTTAAAAAAATGGTGAGCTCTTTGGGGTCAGGAATAAATCTTGTTCCTTTCAATTGTATGCTTTTCTCTACAGCCTTTCACAATTTCTACCCTTGTCAGAAACAAACTCTTAATCCTTTATTAGATTGAAGCTCTGGGATGCAAGAATAATGTCTTCTTATGCTTTTGCACTCCTCGCAGTTCCTAATAAAATGTTAAGTGCGTGGTGGTCACTTGATATACTGACTGCTTGACCATCTGGCCAGAAATCTGGCAGCAGAGTCTCCAGTTTGATCTCAGAGAGACAAAACCCTCTGTACAAATGGCTTCTCTGAGAACAAGGGAAGAGCTATGATTAAAATGTAGAGCTCAGGAAGGAAAGGCCTTTGTTTTTCTTATTAGTCTTTTAATCTCAGCGATTTCTAGGTCTTTGTGTGAGAGTGTGCTAGTACAAACAGATAAAGTGGCAAAAGGGAACAGAGGGATGGCAGATGCAAACACATTTGCTGGGTCCATGCAAGTCATGGGATAAGAAAATATGTCATTGGCAAGAGAGTCTGTGTACTTTACTTTAATCATAACTTTGTTTCAAGCACACACATGGGCCTTGCTTAATGTTCCCCAAATTGGTACTTGAGGATTTTAGCAGGGATTTTTCACTCAAGATATTAAGAGCTGTAACTTGAGAGAAATGGTTGGATAATGAAATAAATTTGTGAAATTCTGTTTTTTATGATTTTTTGCTTTCTGTAATTATTTTCTGAATCATCATAATGTCCATAGGCATACTGAAAGCTTTTGAGAATTCCTGAAGTAAATAAAATCGTTTAGCTTTATTTAACTAAGCATTTCTCAAACATGTCTGAGCACCTTTTTCTCCATTTGTTTGTTTTTCACAGAACAGTATTTTGAGGAATGCTGACCCAACTACTCCATGGTGACTTGAGTTTGGAAAAAAAGATGCTCCCCAGGGGATTATGGAGAACCCTCTATCTGTTGAGTCTCTGAGAGGTAAGAGCTAAGTTGTCCAAGATGAATTTCCTACAGGGTAGACTTCTAAGTGGAAATAACCTCCAAAGACTTCTTTAGAGACTAGCCATAGCTAATGCTAAAGTAAATCAATTTTTAAGGATTTTATTTATTTTATTTGAGAGAGAGAGAGAGAACACAGAGGGGCAGAGGGAGAGACTTTGAAGCAGACTGCACACTGACCATGAAACCCAACACAGGCTGGACCTCAAGACCCTGAGATCATGACCTGAGTCAAAATCAAGAGTCAAGAGTTGGACACTTAACAGACTGAGCCACCCAGGTGCCCTGAAGTTAATCAATTTTTAAAAAGCAGTGTTTTTCAAACTTGAAGGACATACAAACATCCTAGAGATCTTGTTAAAATACTAGATTCGGGGACGCCTGGGTGCCTCAGTTGGTTGAGCGGCTGCCTTTGGCTCAGGTCATGATCCCAGGGTCCTGGAATTGAGTCCCACATCGGGCTCCTTGCTCGGCAGGGAGCCTGCTTCTCCCTCTGCCTCTGCCTGCCACTCTGTCTGCCTGTGCTCACGCTCTCTCTCTCTCCTCTCTCTCTGACAAATGAATAAATTAAGAAAAAAATTTTTAAATACTAGATTCTAATTTAGTAGGTCTGTATTGGGGCCTGAGATTCTGAATTTCTAACCAATTTTAAGGCGATACTAATGATGCTGATCTTTAAAAAGCCCCTTGAGTTGCAAGAGAGTAGAATGTGGAGATGGTGGAAAAGATCTGGAATTCACCGGGGCTATCACGGACCCTAGCCCCATTATAATTCCAGGGGAAGGGCTGGTACTCCCCAAGGAAGGAATGCTGGGATGGTAAAAAAGGCAGGAGGCCAAAGGTTCTGCAATGTCATATGGCTGTTTGGCTCCAATTCCATTTTTTTTTTTCTTGCAGAATTTAATATCTGTTTCAGCTGGATCCCAATGTATTGTACTTCAATGTGATGGACAGCGGTGGAGATGCATGTCTGCTGCCACTTCTGAGTTTCCCCCAATATATTCCATTCCAAAAAGCTAATGAGTGTTCTGCTGGTTATTTGCTTCTGTTTATTTGACAGCATTTTAGGATAATTTTTCTGAATAGAGTCATAGAGGAATAGAGAACATTAAGAAATTAGGAAATAGGTTAGGAGGGAACTACTCATACTATTCTTCAAAAGTTCTTTCATACACTGATCTCAAGCCATCATTCCAATCTGATTTTCCCCTTTCCTCAACCCAGAGCTTGTAGGCCCATGTAGTCTAGTCTCTTCCTTAGCATACTCTCATGCCATGCTAAGGTCCTCCTTCATGCAAGGGCACATCCATGTGTTCCCTTTCTTTATAATTCTTACTCCAATCCCAGCCTAGTTGAAGTTCCGCTTTCTTCATAAGGCCTGTCCTAATCATCCCAAAAGCACATACTACAGAGTATAATTTGCACTAGTACTATTTGTTTCTTATTTTATTTCTGCCATTCTTGCCTCATAGTTACACTTTAGTTTCTTTGAGAACAGGAGACATCTTATTACTATTTTATAAATTCTTCTTTTATTTTCTTGTTTTCTGCTTTACTAGGCTCTCACATTTTCTAGCTTTGTGCTCATGGTTAGCAACAAAAATTTAGGTCTAAGGACTTAGTTATCTCATCTGTGAAATACAAACATTGGACTAATTTGTGGTTTTCAAATATCTTGAAGACAAAGAACCATTTCTTCAAAGACTATATTACACAATAACCCAATATACAGCAGAGATCAAAGGTAGGGCTCTAGAGCAACATGAAGGGGTAAGGGAAGGTAGAGACTTTCCCCTTCTCCATCGTTCTACTCTTCCTAGAATCTCTGCCTAATCATAAAGTTACACAGGAATCCAGAAAAACCACTGGATTCAATGAAGGCTGAGGACTTTTATTACTCTGAAGGCTTTGATTTTAATCATTAGACAAACTTTTCTGGTTTGTGATAAAACAGGCAAACACATCATAACAAATAAAATGAAATTATAAGAAAAAACACACATCCCAGAGTGGTATTTAAGGCGTGGCTCATTGAACAGCTGTGGCAGAAGCATTGTGATGCTTTTTAGACTGCCAGATCACAGGTCTCCTTCAAGGCTTACCAAATCACAGTGGGCGAGGCGGACATTTGCAGATTACCAAGAGCCCTAGATGATTCTTACAAACACTGAGGTTTGAAACCCAGTGATGTAGAGGACTGATTTTAAACAGTGGTGGGCATAAGGTTCAACTACTGCTTTGTACAATGTAAATATCTGGCCGTTACTCCTGTAAGTTCTGATTTAATTGAACTTGGATAAGGTCTAGGCATCTGTACTTTAAAAAAAAAAAAAATTTTCCCGTGGTGATTCTCTGTATACCTCTGGCTGAGACCACTGATATAGAATGTGAAGAGAAGTAAAATACCAAAAGTGTAGCGACACAGTTGCTGCCATTACACAGCAAAGCTTTGAGCTTCCTAGCAGTGAAAGCATAAAAGGGACAGTTTATGTCTCTTTTTCTGTCATGCCCACCATAGTGCAGGGCATACAGTAATACTCAGTAAGTCTATTTTTATTTATTGGAAGCAATCCTGCATTTCTTATGGTACCTCTTATAATGATAGGACATCTAGATTAAAAAAAAAATTCTTCAACTTGTCCAGAAAGTTCACATGAAAATATTATCAACTAAGTCCAAAAAAGCCATAATATTTGGAAAATATGCTATTTAATCATGCTTAATACTTTATTAGTTACTAAGTAACAAAAAGTTCAAAGGTTAAGTCTCCATTTGTTTTTGATAGCTTTCATTTTTTAAAAATGCTACCTGATGCTTGTATGAATACCTAAGTGATTCTTTTTTTTTAAGATTTTATTTATTTATTAGACAGAGAGAGATCATGAGAGAGAGAGAGGGTGTTCGCACAAGCAGAGGGAGCAGCAGGAAGAGGGAGAGGGAGAAAAAGGCTACCTACTGAGCAAGGAGCCTGATGCAGGGCTTGATCCCAGGACTCTGGGATCATGACCTGATCTGAAGGCAGACACTTAACCAGCTGAGCCACCCAGGTGCCCCCACCTAAGTGATTCTTAACCTTGACTAAACAGAATCACCCCCTGGATTTTAAAAGTTCTCTTAAAAATCCTGATGTTCAGGCTACAGTCTTGAACAATTACATCAGAACTTCTGGAAGTGGGATCTAGGCATCAGTATTTTATGAAGTTCCCTAAGTAATTTCAATGTGAAACTAAGGTTCTTGCTTCCATCAATAGTTCTCAAATTAGAGAATGCATGGTAGTTATGTGGGAAGTTTTGGGAAATGCAAATTCCCCACTCCCCTACAAGTGAGATTCAGATCCAATAGGTTTATCTGAAACAGTGGTCTTTGAGAAATAAAGGCCCATAAAAAAAATCAAATAGATTCTAAAAAAAAATCTAAAAGTAAATGCTGGCATAAGAAGCAAAAATGTGATCTGTATTTCTAATTCCGCTGAATTACTCTCAATCAGTAGATATGAATATTGGACATTTAATTTGTGATAGGTGCTAAGTGACAATTATGTACTAGAATCCAAGAAGCTCCTCACTTACTCATTGGAGTATAGCAGGAAATACACTTGAGGACCACAGACCACTGAGATACCTTAAGTCAGTATTTTGAAAAATATCTTCTAGTGGTTCCTGGGTGGCTCAGTTGGTTAAGCATCAGACTCTTGATTTCGGTTCAGGTCATCATCTCCCAGGGTTGTGAGACTGAGCCCCAAGTCAGAACCCCCAGCATGGAGCCTGCCTAAGATTTTCTCCCACACTTTGTCCCTCCCCACACTTCCATATATATGCACTTGCTCTCTCTCAGGAAGAAAGAAAGAAAGAAGGAGGAATGGAAAAGAAAAGAAGGGAGGGAGGGAGGGAAGGAAGTATGGAAGGAAGGGAGGAAAAGAAAAGAAAGAGAGAGAAAGAAAGAATGAAAGGAAGGAAGGAAGGAGGAAATGGCTTTTAGGATTTGAGGTTGTACTTACTAAAAATCTCTACCACAGTTTTGAAGGTGAAAAGTAGAGGTTCAACTTGGAAATGCCCTTTTTCCATTGAATGAAAAATAAGTAAAATTACCTGAAATACTTCAATCTAAGGAACATAGTAATTAGATGATCCTATACAATGGAAAGGCTGAGAAGAATCAATATCATATTTCTCAGAAATTCTCAATCTTAAAGCTTAATGTTATAAAATACAGAATCTTATAAACTACTAGATTTTTTGGTAAAATCTATTATGTTGCCACAAATTCCCAACAATGGGTTATATGATGGATAGATAATTACTGAGATAGAAGAAAATTCACAATATAATTTGAAGTTTAAAAGCATTATAACATGGCATATGCAAACAATTATTGTTACATCTAGTTGTATAAAGAACATTAATAAATGAAAAAAAAAGAGAGTGAATACAAAACAAGTAAGGATAAGCTATAAAATCTATAATTAATTCTTCCATGTCAGTCAAAACTCAAGTGAGGGTTGATTAGGTTATGGTATTAGTTTGAGTTATTTTATTTGTCCTACACAGAAATATTACTCAAACCAGGTTAAGAGGGAAGAAAAAGTATTGAGGATATAACTGAGAAGTCCAAGAGGTAGCTTCTGGCACAGATGCATTTAGGAATCAAGCAAAGTTATCACAGATCTTTCTCTCTTGTCTGTTTGACAAATTCATGTCCAGGTAAGCTTTCTGGATATGGTGGCAAACATGGCCACCCGGGGCTCAAAAGATAATCTCAAAACAATCTTTATTAATAAAAGTTCTTTCAGGAAGCTTTGCACAGTGACAGTATCATAGCCAATGAGGTGCGATTATTGCTAAACTGCTAAACTGAAAATTTCTCTCAGGAAAACAAAAAACAAAACCCTAAACTGTCTAACGTTGGCCAGGGTGATAAGGTTTGTCTGGCCAGAATGGGTAACATGCTTACCCATCTGTAAGGCACAGGAGAGGTAATTGTGGGTGGGAATGAAGGGGAGCAGAGCAGAAGGAAGGGAGATATGTGCTTGACAGTCTACTAAAGCCAAGTAGAGCATATACAGGAATAAAAAAAATTCTGAGCACAATAAAGGTAACAGATTTCCACTATAGTTAGTAGAGAAAATGAGTCCAAAGGAAGGAATATTTTTCAACGAGATCTTAGAAACTGATACGCAATATTTCATTATAGCTCTTGTATTTGTCTGCATGTATGTTAGTGGGGGTTTTCTGTCTTCTTATCAAATGTCCTTGTTGTTGTTTAAGATTTTACTTGTTTATTTATTTGAGAGAGAGAAAAACTGAGAGAGATTACATAGGGAGAGAGGGAGAAGCCAACTTGCTGCTGAATGGAGAGCCTGACTCTTGATTTTGACTGAGGTAATGATCTTAAGGTTTTGGGATTGAGCCCTGGTTAAAGGCTCCTTGCTCAGTGGGGAGTCTGCTGGAGATCTTCTCAAGATCTCACACTCTCCACTCACACTCTCTCCCTCTCTCTGGAATAAATAAATAAATCTTTAAAAAAAAAAACCAAGTGATCTCACATAAACCAATCACAAATGTCTGTCCTATGTGTGAAGAGTTAATAATTAAGTCTGTTTTTCTGATTGTCAAATATTTAAGTGGTAAATCCTATTATAAGTTGCATGACTCTTAAGCTGTCTTCCTTAGAAATGGCAAGTAAATGACTCATTTTATCTCTAAGACTCACATACTGAAATGAGATTATGCAGTTACATTCAGATTCAGGCTGTTATCTTCCATTATGTATGATGTCAGAGTACTTTGGTCCTATAAATTTTACAAGACATGTTCTGTTGTCTCAAAAAGCAAAAAACAAAAAAAACCCCAAAACCTCTTTTTGAGGACAATTGGGAACAATTATAAAAAATGATAAAGTTTTCCCCAATTACTCTGTGTTCACTGGAAGGAGAAAGAAAAGTGGATATTCCTACAGAATCAAGAATTTGATAACAAACTCTAATTTAATCATGGACTTGATAACAAACTAATTCTAGAGTGTTACAAATGAGGATGATATTCCAGATAATGCTCCTGTAACTAGCTAGCAACAGATTCAGCATATAATGACTTCTAAGCCACTGTTCTTTTTACAAAAGAGACCTCCATAACCCAACATGCCATTGCTCTAGATTTTAAGCATTATTAGAAGAAGCCAGTAGTTTCAGTTTCCCATTTTCAATCCAAAAAATTTATTAGCATTATCTTTGGAGCTGTAAAATTGTGCAGGCACAAGAATAAACAATGGGAGTGTACTGAGAGAGAGAGAGTGTGTGTGTGCATGCACATGTGCATGTACATGACACCACAAGAAAGAAAGGGAGTGACAGAAAGATGATGTGGCTGAGGACTTTGGGTGGGTGTTGGCAAGATGAAACTGAATCCCATAACTATTGTGCTATTCTATCAATTGAGTCAATATTGAATATTTGTGGTATATAAGAAACCAGACTAGACTTGGGGGGAGAGGCAGATAAGAAATATAATTCCTTTTAAGATTGGGGAATCCAAGATATACTTAAGTATTTTATAAAAATGTACAGCAAGATTTGACAACTTATCAAAGTGGATAATAATGAGTTGGAATAGACTGAGTTTTATTTAAAAAATGAGGTGAAATTTCTCTCTGCCTCTGTCAATAAATCTAACTATTCCTTGAATTTGTAGACTGCTATATTGGACACAGCAAACAAACGGGCATGAAATACAGGCCAGAGAGTAAATATTCTAATTCCATCTCATTTAAACATAATCTTAGGTAGCTGGTGGTTTCATACACATTGTTCTTGGCTGAACTGTGTTCCCCAGAGGATATCCTGAAGTCTTTATCCCTGGTACTATGCGTGACCTTATTTGGAAATAGGGTCTTTGCCGATATAATCAAGTTAAGATGAGGTCAGACTGGATTATGGTAGGCCCTAATCCAATGACTGGTGTCTTTATAAGAAGTCAGAAATTTGTTTTAAGGCACTCAGTTTGTGATACTTTGTTACACAGCCCTAGGAAACAAAAAGACACATTTTCTGATAAACCTACCGAGGGAGTACAAATGGAAAGTTAACCAAGAAAGAGCTCAGATAAGGAATTTTAGAGTTCTGGTACAACTTTTGCAATTATAAATGAGGAAATTTAGGGCTACAGAAATAACAGTTACTTTCCCCAAACTGATTATGGGAAGCAGGGGCCAGAATCCAGGTATCTTGTGTCCCACTTTTTTTTTTCCTTTCATATTGTCCAAATGTATATAGGAAACATGTGTTCCGCAGAGATAAATCGGAAAAAGAGACTAATACTCCTGATTTGGGCTTATTGTATTAGGTCAGCAGGTTTGTGCTTTTCTTGAAAATAACATTATATCAAATTTTACTGTCCTGTATTCAATTACCTATCAAGACTAATCCTTGCAATGAGAAACTGGGTCAGCACACCAAAAGCACTCACCCTTTTTCGGTCTTATTTTCACTTTTCCAGACTCTCTCATAAAAACAGATTCTTAGATTTTTTCTTTTAAATCATTGTCTGGACAACTGGGGCTTCATAAAATTTAAAAGTCCCTTTAGGAGTAACTAAAAAACTTTTTAAAAAAAATTTTTAGCAGCTTTTTAACACACAGCAACTGGACAATGCAGAAAACAGACAAGTTGAAGAGGAAATTGTGTTTTCCCAAAGCTCTGTTCCATTGCTCTATCTTTAAGATCCAGTGCCATGTAAAAGATGCTTGATGTTATAATGGCTTATTTGTTTGACACATTGCCAAAATGCATAAAACATTTTAAAAAATCACATACTACTAAAATATGAGAATGTATTTGGTCACTGGATGCTCACAGATTTAAGGTTTGAAAAAGGAAATTTCCCTATGATTTGTACCTTTTAGGGGGAAAATTAGCATTAAATGACCCAGCTCTGTGTTAAAGGAGACTGAGGGTTTCTTATGTAAAATAATCAATAAAAATCTAATTTCTAAATTAGATTTTTATTTTTTAGATTTTTACTTTTGCATTTCTAAAAATATATGTTAAAATGCAAACTTTGAGAGAGTATATTTTAACTTATAGACAGATGGGTTTTGAGTTAATCATCTTGAGGTATGTACCCTAAAACACTGAAATCGTTTTCATCACGTCACAAAGATTTCCCAAAAGCTCGGATGACCTGCTGAGCTATTTTGTCCTCAAAATTTCCATAGTCCCCACCTCTTTTTGCTCTCTACTCCTATTGTTCCATAAGTTGACAGGTGGAGAACTGAAGACTCTAGCAAACAGAACCAGTGTTCCCTTGAATGAAAGCATTAATCAAGGTGAAACAAAAACAGGGAAAGGGAGGAAGGGATGATTAGTGTATTTTAAAGGCCTGATTTTCATTAGTGATGCTGCTGGCTCTTTTAGGTCACACTGATTTCTTCTGTTTCCAGGACATGCCTGTGAACATTTGAGTCAACGGAGCATCTTTCGAATGTCAAAATATGATTTCTATTTTCTTACAGTCAAAACACAGAATTCTATCTCACACATGATCTAAGCCAAGTGAATCGTTTTCACAGTAAGTAAGAAGTTCTATGTTTACTTCTTTCAACAAATCACATCAGCACACATAACCTCACATAATGGCTATGCCTGAGGCTTAGAAGGTCCACATGCTTACGTACAGCAAATAATATTGTTGTATTGCTCTGGTAACTAGCTCCTAGGGACCCCTGTGTAGGCAGATCTGCAGGGGCCTCTGTGGCTATCATTAAGGGGGTTGTCTGGTCACAGATGACTGTGTTTAAAACTTCCAACCTATGAAATTCCCTGCCAGAAAACACCATCAGGTCATAAATGTAGTACAAATTGATTCAAATAACAGAATCAAGAGGCTGCGTGGGATCTCTAAAGGACATTTGATACTGACACATCTAAGCAGAGTTATGCCTGCTTCAGACAATGAGGTCCCCGATCTGATTTTAAAGTTGTCCAGGGCACTGAGTAGTTTTGAGATTCTTATAAAGTCCCTAGGAAGAGTGAACTTCTGGACAATTTATGTTACACATCAATCTGTTTTCTTCTACAGCACTGTATAATTAGCTATCATATAAAATTGACATTTTGTTGGTCTTCGATATTTTTCTCTAAAGCAATGGTTCTCAATCCTGATTGCACATTAGAGAGATCTGGAGAGCTTTAAACAAACAAGCAAACAAACAAATGAATGTCCCAAACCCCAGCCCAATCAAATTAAATCAGAATGTCTTTGGGTATTCTAGCACTGGCATTTTAAAAACTACCAAGGAGATCATCTTATGCTAGCAAAGTTGAAACTACTGTCCTCGTGTATGGCCTTTACTGCTGACAAGTGATTAATCAATAGTAACTTTGCAGTCTGATAGTAGAATATATATTATGGTTTTTGTTGTTGTTTTTTTTTTTTTAAATTTAAAGTTGCCCTACTTCATTCTTAGTTATTTCTCTGGAATGAGTTTTCAACAAAACAGGCAGAATGATTGTTTTAAAACAAGTGAGTTCGTGTTACTTCTCTAACTCTGAACAGTTCCAAGGTTTCCCACCAGTCACAGTCTGGCTCTACTGTAGCAAGAAGTAGTGATCTGGCCTAGTCCTAGGACCACGTCTCCTACCACTCATGCATTTCTTATGTCATCCTCTGCCCACTGCATTTCCAGCTGTTTCAAACTGCTAGGTGGGGTGTCTCTGCCAAGTAGACTATTCCCAGAGCTTCACAGGCTGACTTTCTCACTTTTTTTTCAGGTCTGTCTATGCTCAAATATCATCCCTATGCAGAAGCATTTCCTGTCCAAAACAGCCACCTCCTCTCCATGATTATTTTCCATCCACTGACCCTGATTCATTACATTTATCAATACACACACCAATAACCTTTACAAACCAAGAGGAAGCAAACTTTTTCTATAATTGACCAGGAAGTAAATCTGCAAGGTTTTGCATGTCTTATAGTCTCTGTTAAAACTACTCAATTCTGTTCCAGTGCAAAAGTGGCTATAGACAGTATGTAAACAAATTAACATGATTGTGTTCCAATAAAACTTTATTTAAAGAAAAGGCAGAGAGAGGATCAGAGTTGGCAGGCTGGCAGTACTTTACTGACCTTTGCTGAATAAGTTCTGCCACATATTTGGGTTGCAGTACTACATTTTCTGTTATTCATACAACCCTCTCTATCTGAAAAAATCCCAAATTAATAATGCACCCAAGGGTAAATTCGCAAACTTTAAGTGTCATTAGTATTTGCACCAATCTTAGCATTCTTTCAAATTCTAAAAGGAACATAGACCTTGTATGTTCTTTTTGAGTCAAAATTCCTTTGAAGGATAAAAGACAAACTAAAACTCAGGTTCTTGGGTCTAGCACTTTGGGGGACTTGTAGATCTGACATCAAAAAGCTACAACTAGACATTGCTGCTATAAACATTCGGGTGCACGTGCCCCTTCGGATCACTACGTTTGTATCTTTAGGGTAAATACCCAGTAGTGCAATTGCTGAGTCATAGGATAGTTCTATTTTCAACTTTTTGAGGAACCTCCACGCTGTTTTCCAGAGCGGTTGCACCAGCTTGCATTCCCACCAACAGTGTAGGAGGGTTCCCCTTTCTCCGCATCCTCGCCAGA
>PISX010004336.1:40384-123076 GCA_004024625.1 Mellivora capensis
TTCCTGACTTGTTAATTTTAGCCATTCTGACTGGTGTGAGGTGATATCTCATTGTGGTTTTAATTTGTATTTCCCTGATGCCGAGTGATGTGGAGCACTTTTTCATGTGTCTGTTGGCCGTCTGGATGTCTTCTTTGCAGAAATGTCTGTTCATGTCCTCTGCCCATTTCTTGATTGGATTATTTGTTCTTTGGGTGTTAGTTGATTGTGGTTTCACAGAAAGAAGCATTACAACATCTCCCAAGTACCATTAACCAGTTGAGGCACTCCTGGTGTTTTGTCTTTCTTAAACCTGTTTAGTTCAGGAAAGGATGTCTTTTCTTTCACAATTCTTTATGATGAAGAAGCTTATGATAGCTCTGAACACAAGCACCTGGTAGAAATGATTTTTTTTTTTCTGGACTAAAAAGCTTTTTGAACTTACTCTAAGAATAACCTTCCCAGCAGGAGGATAACATGACCATAAAAACAGTTCAGTGTTCCTAGAAGTGTACCCTAGTGAACACTGATCTGTAGGATGATCATAGGTATCAAAATGGAAAAAGCCTCTGGTCAAATAAATTTGGGAGATACTAGCTTCTCTACTGCAGGATTTTCAGAACATCCTAGATAAAAGTGTATCTATAGATACATTTCCAATATCTATGAATTTTCAAGAAAGTTTATAATACTCTAGCTTGAGCTATAGTATGCCCAAGTTTCTTATTCTGTTTCAATCACAGAAATCTGTTTTTACCTATAGTTTATCTTCCAGAAACAGGACTCTATGGAATCTGAGAAAAACAATTAAATTCTATGCTCACTAATTATTTAATAATCTCTGTTATTTATTATTTATATTGTATATAAAATAAATACATGTTAATAATACATATTAAATATATATATTTATTATTATATTTATAAGTTATTTAATAATCTCTGGAGGCTTCCCTTGGTATTATTGAGTTTCACAAGTACTACTGATAAAAACTGCTTTGTTTATTATTATTATTATCATTATTTGAAAACATATTAGCAACTATAAAGAGATATGTAGTTTGCCTATAAAAATCTTAACATTCTTGTCTCAGCTCTTGTTGATTAACATTAGTTAAATTATGTTGAACTGATATGAAAGCACCCCCCAATGGCCATTGAAAGCTTCAAGTTTCTAGACTAATTAGTGCTTTATCAAAGTGTTCATGCAAATGTTATTTTTAAAGAATATCACTATTATTGGGGAGAGTATGTGCTGTGGTGAGTGCTGTGAAGTCTGTAAACCAGGCCATTCATAGACCTGTACCCCTGGGGCTAATAATACATTATGTGTTAATAAAAAAATTAAAAAAAAGAGTATCACTATTATCTAAGAATTAATATGAAGGATTCTAGTGGCTACTTAATTAGAGAAACACAGGCAAAAAGATCTTGGAGAAAATTTAATACTTCTCTCAGCCTGTGTATGACAGTGAGCATTATGAATATCCAAAAGGCAGCTGTTGCATTGCATTTCTATAACATGTCTTTGCTAAAGGGTGGCTCTGTTCCTTAAACTAATGTCAAATGTTTGGCATTTCTCTCCTTCCCCTTTACCCAGGATTTACTGTTCTTATTTAGATGCAAGCTTAGCCAGCAATATCCTGCAGTTATCCAGAATCTGCAAAGCATTGTATTAGTCAAGTCTGTGATATAAATACACCAATATATTTTTAAGCTTTAGTGTAGATTCATAATGCACAAATTCTTCTTAACAAGGAAAGCAAAAATACTTCAAAATCATAAACTCAGAGGATAGGCTTAGAATTCCCAGTCTTATACAGATAGAATCAAATGAATGAACAAAGAAAAGTTTGCAATGAGTGATGTGGTAGATTTAAGTGCATTCTACACTTCCAAAGGAATGAAGAAAATCACTGTTAAAAACTTTACTGTGTTATTTTTAAGACCATCATAATAATGGCTCTAATTAATACAAGTTACCATTTTTTTTCTCACAAATTTGTCTTAATCCAGTTATTTTTATTATAAAATATTATTCCACTGTACTCTGTACTTTCTTAAAATTATAAGAATGTGACCAAGTATTATTCAGTGTTAGAAGAGATTCAGAGTGATTATCTGCAGTATTTAGTGACAGTTACGGTTTATGAAAATTTTCAATGTAATCTGAAAAACTATCATCTTACTTCAGTAAGTTCAGTAAGTAAAATTTTAGCTTTATCCCTTCAATTACATTTCTTACTGGTTTGTATATTTCCATTTTGTTCATTTCTTTAACTGGAGGCTCTATAAAAGCTAGTCCCATTTTCTTTATTGACATAGCATTAATAAACCAGTAGTCATAATACTCATATACAATTCTAGACTTTTCCCTTATTTCTCCTCAAATGTGTACTCCATTGTATCTGACTAACACAGTACAGGACTACATATTTAATCATTGCTGAGTCAATTGTTCTTTTAGGTCTTAATGTTCATCTTTTGATTTTAAGTGTTTTTTTTTCTACTTGCTTTTAAGAGTATCCTTCTGAATTTTAAGTTTTATTATAACTCGTCTAAAAGTGAGTATCATTTTATGTATTCTTATTTGTATTTGTAGCATTCTTGAAATTGTCTCTTAGCCTATTCTGGAAAATTATTATTTTTTTAATTTTTAAAACTTATTCATTTGAGAGAGAGAGAGAGAGAGAGAGAGTGAGCGAGAAAGAGAGAACATGAGCAGGGTGAGGGACAGAGGGAGAAGCAGACTCCTCACTGAATAGGGAGCCCGAGGTAGGGCTCAGGCCAGGATCATGACCTTAGCCCAAGGCAGACACCTAACTGACTGAGCTACCCAGGCGCCCCTGTTTTGGAAATTCCTTGCTTCCTTCCTTCCTTCCTTCCTTCCTTCTCTCTCTCTCTCTTTTTCTTTCTTTTAGGAATTAACAGAGAAGTCCATAGGTCTTGAGGACCTCTGCCTATTTGTCAATTTTCTTCTCCACATTCTTTTTGGCCTATTTCCATGGTCTCATAAGGTGCTTTTCCCTCTGGTAATGGATCTTGGCCTTCTCCTTCCTCTTCTCCTCCAGGGTGGCTGTTACTGCCTGGTGTTTCCAGCCAACCTCATGAGACAGGCACCCCAGGTAAGTAAACTTCCCTGTGAGCTTCAGGTGCACCACCTTGAGGGCAGGAGGAACCACCATCCATTTTTTCTTATCATGGGCTGGCAGGATCCCATCAGACATCTTGAGGTGGTCCAGGGCAGCCTGGTCTCACTCAGTCTTGTGAGGCAGCATGCCTCTCACTATCCACCAAAAGACTCGGCTGGGTGCTCGGAAGTGTAGGGGCCACAGGATGAGTTGGTGTTCCTGCACTTCGAGAGGAAGGCCAGGTACTTCCTCTTGTTTCTGAAGAAATTCCCAGAAATGTGGATACCCTCACAGCACACGACTACAACCTTCCAGCCCAGAAACACCTGTCTGGCCACCATGGCTGCCAGGCAGCCCAGGAGATAGCCTCAGCCACAGAGTACCAGGACCTGCCCTTCCACCATCCTCTGCAGCCTCCTGGAAAAGGTGTTTTGGAAAATTCTTGACCATATTCTCTTTAACCGTTGCTTCTGTCCTTTTTTCTATCAACTAACCTCTGGAAATCCAATTATTTGTTGTTAATATTTTTTTAAAAAATATTTTATTTATTTGACACACAGAGGGAGAGAGAGAGCACAAGCAGGCAGAGTGGCAGGCAGAGAGAAAAGCAGGCTCCCCACTGAGCAGAGTGCCTGATACCAGGCTGGATTCCAGGACTCTGGGATCATGACCTGAACTGAAGGCAGATACTTAACAACTGAGCCATCGTGGTGCCACAGTAACTGATAACTTAAATATCTAGATCACTTGTGCCTCTGTTTCTGTTATTTGCTTTTCTTTGCTCTTGTTTCTCAGTATGCTTGGATATATATTTTTTAATGTACTGAGGATTTTATTGTTTTTATGGTCATCTCTTATTCATTTCATTTGAAGTTTTTGGCAAAATTGTAGAAATAATAGACATGCGCTGTATTATGTCTTTGTAGGCATGTAGTATAAATAGCTCTTGTATAGTTTACTCAGCATGTGCAAACATAAGATTTTAGAAAAAGGTGATTATTGTTTATATTGTTTATCCAGGTATTAAAAACTCTAGCCTTTATAGATAGATGCCATTCTGTAGCACCCAGAAGTTAATTTGTTTTTCATAGTAATTTTAGATAGGAGATAACTCCAGTGTGAGTTTCCCAGAGGTGCCTGGATATTTTTAATCATCTGTTAGAAATTCTGAATGAAATATTGTAGAGACTCAGGATAATATTTTCTTCCTTCAGAGAAAGTTCAGTCTATTTGCTGGTAAGCATCTATATGGGGGCCAATCATATTAATTCAATTGGGTTTTGAATTACCTTTTGGTAATTACCTTTTGGCTGGGTTGAAATTTTGGTAAGATTTACTGTTTCTGGTTCACTTCCCTTCCAAGGGTGTTACCCTCCAGGAATCCCAAGTGAGAGCTGAGGGGTTGACTAATCAACTTCTCCTAAGTTAGACTTGAACTTCAGTTTTTCTCTCAGCACCACATGGCTGCTGAAAGATCTTAGCTTTTTGTTCTTTGGTCCTGCACAGGCTTAGAATTCAGTAATGCCCTAAATGCAAAACCTTGAGTATCAGGCCCACTTTCCTGGGCTCCCTTCTCCATGGCATATATTCCTCATCCTGGCTATTGTGACACTTCTCATTGACAATATTTGTCTCTCTTTAATATGGAGACTGGGGCGCCTGGGTGGCTCAGTGGGTTAAAGCCTCTGCCTTCAGCTCAGGTCATGATCCCAGGGTCCTGTGATCGAGCCCCGCATCGGGCTCTCTGCTCAGTGGGGAGCCTGCTTCCTCCTCTCTCTTCCTGCCTTTCTGCCTACTTGTGATCTCTGTCAAATAAATAAATAAAATCTTAATATGGAGACTGCTGAAAACTCTGTTGCCTTCTTGCCTTTTAGCAGTGGCTCTCTTCCTTATTCTCTGTTTCTTTTCTCACTTCAAATGTTTGAGAGGATGAGAAAATAGTCTGAGAAGAATGTCACTTCACAGTCGTTGGGGCCACCACTCTGCAATTCCCTTGTTTCTGATTATCTTGAACACTAATCCCTACCTGCTTCAATAGCTTCTGATGCCTTCATTTATAGTTTCTTTTGTATTTATTTTCTAGCATTATTATTTTTAGTGGGAACACTGGTTTGCTATGAGCTATTCTGTCATAGGCAGAATTTGAAATCTCAATTTGGTTTTAAGTTGGCAGATTCTCAAAGACTCCATGAAAATTGAAAAATTAAACTCTCTGTCAGAGTTTCAGAAAAAGTTGGAATGAGGCTCCTGACGCATTTATAGATGTATCAAACTGATGTTTCAAAAGAGCATATATATATATATATATATATATATATATATATATATATATATATATGTTGAATCCTAAAATGTAGTAAAGAGGAGACCTAACATAAATATATTGTATCTTTAGGAAAAATTTACCAGAAAAACTGAAACTAGGGAACACAAAAGCAAAATATGAAAATATAATTAGAGAAAAAAATTATTTGCTTGACATTTTCTAAGACAATATTCAAGTAATTGGTGATCTTTCAATACCTTTATTTTGGACTGGCTTTTACAGAAATTCAGTTGCATCAACATCATTAAAAGTGTGTGTGTTAGGGAGCACAAACTATAATTTTTAAACTAAGTGTAAGTAGTGTTAGCCTGCCTCCAAGAAGGCCTTGACTTTCACTTAGTTTAAATAATGGAATTTGGAAAATACATGACTTTATACATGAATATCCTAGTCCTTTCACTTTTTTTGTGGCACTTGTGAACTGAGTGATTTTTAATTTGGGGACTGTATGAGGACAGAGGAAGGAGGCAGAGAGACTGAGAGACAGTTGTTGATCTGCTTCATGGTTTGAACTTATTGAAGCTCTTGGTATCTTTCCTCTTCTATCCAAATCAGTAAGCAGTGGGCCCCAGATTGCTACATTCATTTCATCTTTAAGCAGGAAAAGAAGGCAGAACTGTTTTGGAGAAGAGGAGGGAGGGTAAATCAGTGATCTAAAGAAGGAAGGAGGAAACTCTAGGCACTAACAAACACAAGCTTGTGCTTCAGAGATGAAAGTACAAATACATAGTCTATATCATCACAGAAACTTGTAAACCAGAGATGGAACAATAGCTGTGGAACTTGAAGTATTTGGCTTTGTACCCTAAACATAGGCACAAAGTTTAAGGAGCCACTAATTATTAAAGCTCTCACCTAGAACAACCCCCCAAAAGTAGAACATCTGGTTAATTCCACAAAAACCACAGTAATGAGTAGGGACAAGATTAGTATCTATGACAGGGCAGTGACTACAGACTTAACTAGACATTATTGTAGGGAGGCCTCTTTTTTGAGTGATATCATCCTACTCTGAGGTGCAACAGCTAAAAAAGGAAAACAAAACAAAAATAACCCAGACATCCCTCCTTTTCTAGACTTAAAAACCTGAGGAATCTGCATACTCAGCACCCAAGAGTTTTGTAGGGAGCCAGACTTAATTCAGCATATCAGTGTGTTACTGAGAAATACAAACAGGGACATATTTCAAACCCTTGTGCCATATTTAACATACTTCTTCTCTAAGTTAGACTTAGGGAATACTAAGAAAAAAGCTGGGGAATGGTTGAAGTCATTACGGAATGGGATGGTTATTGACTGAAATCATGATCAATCCACTAGTAAAATCACCCTAGGGAAAGATTTGGTAGTATATCAATTACAAATCAGAAAAGTCACATCAAAACATTCAGTGAAAGACTGGTAAACTTCCCTGTGGAAAGAATAAGAAATAACACAGACAAGTCTTCCATAACTGAGAACAAAGCAACACGAAAAATGAGACATAAAGTAGTATTTGCCTTCAATACCAATGAAATTTGTACTGTGCTCATCATATGGTCCTGGTACAACTTAGGCAACAATCCTCAGGGATGTAAAATATAGGATATAATGTATTTCAGAAAGACTGTAACAGAATTTAATCTCATGCATAATATACTACTTCTGGGGGGGTTAAAATATGTTGATTTGTTTTCTTTCTCTGTTACTTCCAAATTGTGAGAACTGAAAAAGTAACACTCATTTCTTGTTTTCATCTTCTGATCTCCACAAACCCTTCCCAAAGGGCAAAACTTATTGGAAACCATGGCCTAGGCCTGTTCATTTAGTTATGACTAAGATTTAAATCATCATACACTGAAGGCAGAAACCTTTGGCCCTATGTAAATTAAACAAAGCTAGGACTCAGCTCTCATGTCTCTTTTGACTTTAAAGCATTCCTCCGAACTTTTACTGTGTTCTGGGCTCAAGCTTTCAGCTGCATTAACTGAGATGTATGCTATGAGTCTTTACTTGCTAGAGACATTTTCTCCAAATGTTGATTTTTGGAATCAGAAAACAGTTCATTTCTTGTAGAAATAAAATGATCACCCTAAAAGTCTTCTCATCTCCCATACTGAAGTTAAAATATATGCTGTTTTTTACTGAACAATTTTGTGTATGAATTTGCTATTAATATCATCCCATTCTTACATTTTCTTATTAGGTATATGATTTATGGTATCAACTCTTTTTGTGACATTGAGTAATATCTCTTTGGCATAAACTAGATTTGGTTTAGGTGAATGTGTGGTTGTAAAAAGTTGGTTTGTGATACATTTTCAAATATTTTATCTTTATTGACCAGATTGACTCAACTAGTAACTGGTGGAGACAGGATTATTGTCCAGGCCATCTGAATTCCAGAACTTTTACTTTTCACTAATTCTCAAAACTATTTCAAAAAAGAAAAAATATAAGTTGTTTATTATAGATATTAGGTCTTTATTTCCTCCAAGCCATAAACTTACAATACAATCTTTTCCCTAGATTTTGTCAATTTTGGTGTATGTAGAGAATAGGCTAAGAGTTAAAGTACAAGATCATATAGGAAAACTTGAATATTGTCTGTCATTTTGGAACAGGTGTTTTTGTAGTTTACTTGTTCTTTATTTTTTATTTTTACATTTTTTTTCAGTCAGCCCAGATAAAGTGGTATTCCTGGTTCTTTGAGAATATATTGTAAATTATGACAACATGAAAGTGTCCTGCTTACTTATTTAACATTTTTCAAAAAACAAATATCTTCACTGTTCCAGGTTTTAAGAGATTTTAGAATACTGTACACTTAAATCCTCTTAAACTCTGCCCTCAGTACACTGAGGTATAGGTCCAGGGTATTGACAGCATGGATAAGTAAGTGTTAATATTTTTTTTTTTTTTACTCTAAAGAACAGAAATTTAAAAATAAAACTCATCTTGAAAACTACTTCTAGCTGACTTGGTCAACATCAGTGATTACGGCTGGGCAGGCTGCTTACCAGGTGACTCAGCCCCTTTGCAATTGCTCAGTCCATGGTATGCCACTGTGGGTATCTACTTACACTCACATGGAAAAAAGGTTGGTAATGAATCATGAAACCCTGAAATATAAGCATACTTTTAAGAAAAAAGCATGGGATTTCCCAGGATTTAAAAGAGAGTTTCTCTCCTTTATCTCCTAAAATGTTTTTTCAGAATATTATCTACATTATTCTTAAAGTTAATTCCACCTCCAACCTTTCTCCATAATGTTCAGTGTTTAATTTTTCCCTTTAATTTCAGAAACATTCTATCTCAGTTTGGAAGATTTTTGGTACAGATGATGTAGTTTTTAATATAGTGCCATGTACAATACCAGATTTGACAACAAGGGGAACAATATCATTTCTTGACCATTTTCTGGGAGCTACTGGGTGTGTGTGTAGGGGAATCTGTGCTTTCCTATTATGGGTCTCTTACCCATTTTTTCTTTTGAGACCAGGATGGCACAGGCAACTAAGGCCAGTTTTGCAGGCATTTCATAGATTACTGAGGAAGACAATTTAATGAGCATCCACAATCATTCCAGAGGTTAACCTTATGAGGCAATTAAGAAAAATCATCCCAGTATTGTGAAATGACCTAGAATCAGAGATCACTGGCCTTAACAAAGACTCTTTTTATGTAGAAAGTTAAGTATACACTTGGACTTGAGTAAATAATAGTCTTTGGAGATGTGGAGATTGGCACATAGCTCAGCTCCAATGAAGTTGATATAATAGAAAGAAATAGAGGTAACCTTTGCCTTTGTAAGAACAAGGAAGGAACTCATGAGACAATATTTCCAGTGTCATTTAAGGGATAACTGTCTTTTTCAAAGAGGATATGGTCTTGATATTTGTTTTACTTAATGCAGGGAATGCAATTTCCAAATTTTATCTATTATTTACTGGTTATTGTATACATCACAGAAAAACGCAGAACAGAAATCAACACAGAAGACGTGAATTCTGGGTTGCCTCTTGGCATGCTAATATCAAGCTGTGATATCATGTGAAGAAAAATAGAAATCTTGATCAAAAACACAATGGAATATTCTCTAACTGAAGAAAACTTTTCAACTTAGTAATAGATATAACTTTGTAATACCAGATTACAGGTTTCTCCAACTCTACATTTATTGTGGAAGTCTCAATAATTATGTGCTATTGGGATTGTCAGTTTTTACTCCCCAAACCTTATCATAATTCACAACTCTTAATATCATTTTCTCATAAAGTTAAAAACACGTTTTTAAAAAAATCAAAGACAAATTCTACAACAAAGCATTAAAATGAAAGGTAATGAAACTTGGGTTTAGTTTTAAAATGGAATTAGAATTTGAAAAGTAAATATTTTTAACTGAAATTGTATACTTTATTTTGTGAACTTTTTTTCTTTTTCTAGTATATAACTTAGTGATGTTTTGATGACTTTTACTTTAAGGCTAAAAAGTTATCCTTAATAAGTCTTGCAACATCAATGGCCATGAACAAGTTTTTCCAAATAAAATGATCATCACAAGAAAAAGAAAAGGTATGCATATATGTATGTCAGATTTTCTTAAGATTTGAGACAAAGGAAAACAGATGAAATAAATTTGAGAAAACAAGGTGTATAATTAACTTTTGCCTTACTTAGGTCACATTTACATTCATTTACTGGCTATTTCTTATTCAGACTTTGCTGATATTAAGTCTGACTTGTTTTCAGTTGCATCCAGCACCAAATTTTGTTTGAGATAGCTTTAGAAATCTTACATAAAAGATGAAAGAAGACTATAGCAGTAGTTGAAGAGTTATCTAATGAAAAGAGTTAAATTTAACCTACAAAATAACTTTTCTTCTTTCTTCTTCTTCTTTTTTTTTTTTAGAGTGGGAGGGGCGTGGAAGAGAATCTTAACCAGACTCTAAGCATGGAGCCTGAGGCAGGGCTTGATCTCACAACACTGAGATCATGACTGAACCAAAATCAAGAGTCAGATGCTTAACCCAACTGAGCCACCAAAGCATCCCCAAATAACTTTTTTTAATACATATATCTTTATAGTTATATTAAAATTAAAAATTTATTTTTTAAAACTGTACCAGATCACAGCTTTACCTACATCTGCCCATAATTTGACTAATCTTACCATTTAACATCTGTTCTGAAATCTAAACATCACCCAAAATAAAAGTGTTACTCAACTCATGTTATTCTATGTTTGGCTAGAGGACACACCGAAACATTAAAGTATCTAGATATCCTCATGTCAAATTGACAATATGATGGCTAGAGTTTTTACTTTTCAACTATTTCCTGAAGCATTAGATAAAATAGTCATCATATAATTACCAGAAGAAAACAAAATGGCTAATTGAAATTATTTTTCCCTTCTCCAACTTGAACTGCTTTGGTATACTACAGGGACCCCAAATGATCTTAGAATTCAAGCATGCTTGCCCTGGAAACTTGCATATAGCAACAGTGGTAACCAAGACCTGGGAATGCTGACTTTGATGTACATATGATCAGTCCAAACCAGGCTGATCTCACCTGACCAAATCTAGAGTCTCACAGTTAGTGTAAACCTACAATCATACATGCTTGGTGGTTCTGGGGCTGCTGGGTTACCTCAGTGGGACATTCCAATGACAAGTTCATCAATCACAGCTGTATTTGCTCAGCTACAACCACAGATGAATTGACTGCATCTTCCAAACAAGAATGACTATGATATGAGTAATAGTAGTGAAATGACAATACTGGTTTATACTTTCTTGCTTTTTTTTATTCCTTTCATAATGAATTCAGTTATTACCTTACTTGTTCTTCATAGTAAACTATCAGGCAATTTAGTCCTTATTTTAACAGAAAAACTGAAAAATAGTTAAGTGACTAGCCCACATCACAATGAATCTCTTCAGTATTTCTATCAGAATCAGTAGATGAAATATTTTTAAGATATATAACTACTTGTAAAATAAAAAGGAATGAAATATAATTATGTACATGTAATAACTAAAATATTCTTTTTATCAAAAGAGATTAATAAAGTGTCATTTATATTTCAGTTGTTTGTTATAATTATGAAAATAGAGAAATTCCTTATATGCTTACTAGCAGAAGAGATGGCCCAGAGCATTTTGGTTTTTTTCAGAGAGAAATGTTTACTGAGTCTAAACTAAACCACCAATTCATTTGTCTGGTTTAAGAAAGCGTATCTCATTGGAAATCTCATGACTATCCTCAAAAGAATTTATAGAAATGCCACTACCCTGGTTAGGTTTTCTTTTTACTCAACTTCCTATAATTTGAAACTTAATAGTGCTTCAATACCATTGAAGAAATGCTATTATTTTATAGTTAAATATAATTATAAAGATGACTTCTTTATCTGTTGAAATATATTTTAGAATATCTGCTACGATATGTATTAGGATATAAAAGATACAGATTCCAGCTAATTGTTTAAGCAAATAAATATATTCTGAAGTTGCAAAATATGACTGCCTTCATTTTTCTTCCCATCCATCCAGCTGACAACCAAAAATTGGGAACACACTGCAAAGCCTTTCTCAGATTGTTAAATTATTTTGTTCTATGTACCAAGGTTTGAAATCCTTCCCATGGTTAAATGATAAAATTAAAATGTCTCAGTTGCCATTATACTACTATTTCTTGGATATGGCATTTTAAAAGAGTGTGGTGAAGAAGACAATTATTTTTTCGACTACGTGCAGTTTGGCTTGTTCATGTAGTTACAAAAAAACAAATGTTTGTCCAACAAAATGCTGAGAATCATGTCTCCTGGGAAACTTATACAAGGTCATAGTTTCATGAGCATAAAAAAATCTTGTAAAAGCAAACTAGCATGTAATATGAGAAAGTAAAAAGAGTGGTTGGGGAAAAGTTTGATTATGTTGGTTGAAACATCTATTAAGAAAAAAATAAGTTACTGTCTTCTTAAAATACTATATTTGCAAACACACTCATAGAGTAATGATCAATTTCCACTAATATTACAGAGAAGGGAGGAGTCAGACTTTGAACAAAACTGTTTGAGGGGTACATAATAGAAAAGGGAGTGTGAAAGAGCTTAATATTGTAGAATGTGCAGTACTGGGATAATTTGCTGAAGGGTACATAGGTGATAGAGATCATGAAGGATAGACAAGTGTGGCTGTGACTTCTATCAACTATACGATCCTGCTGGTTTCATTCATTATTGAATCCCCATGTGCCAAGTGCTTGACACACAGAGGACTCTCAACAATTACTTCTTAAATGATTGAATTAGTAAACAGTAAACAATCCAGACAAAGCTATGATCATTGATTTGATATCAGAATTTGTAGAGAGTTCATCATCTCAAATTAGGTGAAATGACTCCTCTGTTTATAAACTGAACAAAATGACTCCTTTGTTAATAACAGCAAGTATTACAAACAAGTATCACAAGCATGAAAATATTTTCCCTTGGTAAAGGGAAAGGGAGGAGATGACATGCTGTGCAAACAGAATCATTTGTGTTTAGATACCCACATTGTACACTCCTTGCCCACACAGAAACATACTTGACTGGCATGTTAAAATGTGAGTATCGTATCATGTTACTCTTCCCTTCAAAACTTCCTGAAGGCCTGCATGACATTCAGGGTAAGAGCCCTAGGTCCCAAAGATCCTCACTTCTTGGAGCTTATCTCCTGCAGGCTTCATCTACCTCACTCTGCTCCAGCCACACTGCCCCTCAAACCCCACGGGTCCTATTTTAAGCCCTTCCTTCTAGTTGTGTCCACTGACTCTGCAACTTCTTCACACACACCCACACCAGCAAAGCTGGCTCACTCTGTTGTGTCCTTTAGGTCTTTATTCCAATGTCACCTCAATGGGGCATTCTTTGGCAACCTTGTCTAAATTTGCATTTCCTCTATTTTTCCTGCCTTATTTTCATGTATTATTATATACTTTCCTACAAATTGTATTAATACATTATTTATATTATCTGTCTCTCTCTCTACAATGTAAGCTTCACGAGGGTGGGAATTTTTGTGTTTTGTAGTTGATTTGTCTATTGTTTATATCCTAAACCAAACACTGTTTGGAATACAACATACGTTGTATTAATGAATGAACAAATGAACAAGTTAACCAAATTTTTTTAAAAATTGGGGATTTTCTGGTTAGCTTTTATTTCCAAATTTTTAAAAGATGCAAATTGATTGAAATGACAAATATTAAATGAAGTGGCAACTATTAAAAATGGAAAAAAGAAAAGCTTTGCGTCCAAAAAAAGGAAAAAACATCGTTTCTTTTCCAAGTATCACACAACAGGGTTTTGGTAACAGAAGAATTTTAGATTAGGTGTTTTTAATCTGGAGTTCGTGGATCCCTAACAATTTCAGAAAGGGTCTCTGAACCTGTATATTTTTAGGCCAGTTTGTGTTACGTACAGTACTTATTTCACTGGTAAGAAGGACTATAGCTTCTGTCACATACTGAAAGACAATGTTAACCAAAGTATTGTCTCTTTACCTCTATGTTGGTATAAACAGGGTGGGAAGGGATGCTTACAAAAACTGTATATTCCTGGGCCCCTCTCCAGACATAGTGAAACCAGAATCTCTGCATGACTGACCCAAGACATTATGTTTTGAAATAAGTTTCCAGTAGATTTTCATCAAAATTTGACTTCAGGATTCACTACCTCCAGCAGGTGGCAACCCCCAGAATATGATAAGCATTCCATATGGTAGTTTCCCAGGTTACACAGCATCACTTCCATTTGACTGTCTCAGCAGACCAGTGAGGTCTACACAAAGGTAGATAGCTCTTCTCTACATTTCCCTGGCAAGGGGACTGATGTTCAGGGAGAAGTGATTTGACTCAGTTCTCAAAGTTAAGTCCAGTTTTTTTTTCACTACCTTCTTACTTTCTCAAAATGAGTGACTTCCACAAAGAATTCAAAAGGGTCTTCCTAATATTGTAGACAAAGCATTTCTAGTAGCACTCAAGGCATTTCCTGAATTTTTCAATACTATCAAGTATGTATATCGATCAAGGTCAATGAAACAGCCCAGGTAAAATGAAACTGTAGAAGCACTGCAGGGTACCTCTATATAGCTGATAAACATTTGGGCCTCTTATTCTCTAGGTGGCCCCTTTATATTGCATCCCTCTACTGTTCCTGTTCACTCCGCCTTTTGCTTTGCAATGATTTTTGCTTTCATGACCAGCATCACACAGCAGTGCTTGCAGGCCAACAGTTTCACATGTGAAACTGTTGTTTTTAGCCTTGATGACATTGCCCTTGAAAGCAGGATTTATCTGCTTATATTTCTTTTTTTATAGGATTTGACCTCAAATAAGATGGTTTCTGTGGACCCTTAGGTCTGAAACCTGGGATCATATCCACACAGGTTTCTACTAACGTTGAGCACATACTACAGTACTGTTCTAGTATTTGCAAAGACTGTTCCACCTTCATACTAAGCTGCAGAAAATCAGTTTAAGATAATTAAATCTGCACTGTTATCAATAGGTTTGAATGGCTGCACTGCTTAGTTATTTTGTAGTTGTCAGAACTGAAAACACTGTCCATTTTCAAAACATGACCTTAATCGTGGCTTAGATGATCTGCACTGAACTCAAAAATTGCATTTAAAAATCTTTGTTCTTGATACATTTCTATTTCTGTGCACAATCTTTTGGTTTCATTCAGCATTTTATTTTATTTACTTATTTGAGAGAGAGCAACAATGGGAGGGACAGGGAGAGAGAATCTGAAACAGACTCCATGCTGAACGCAGAGCCCAACATGGGGCTCGATCCCACAACTGCAAGACTGTGACTTGAGCAAAAGCCAAGAGCTGGATGTTTAATTCACTGAGCAACCCAGGTGCCCTGCACCCAGCACTTTAACATGCATTCCCCCCTTCCTCAGAGTATTGTAACCCTTTATCTAAATCCTATACTATGTCCGACTCACACTGTTTGATAAATGTTTACTGAATAAAAGAATAAAACAAAATTATTTATTTATTTTGAAAGATTTCATTTATTTATTTTAGAGAGAGAGAACACTAGAACAGAGGGAGGAACAGAGAGTGAGGGAGAGGAAGAAAGAATCTTAAGCAGACTCCGTGCTGAGCAGGGAGCCCCACATGGGCTCAATTTCATGACCCTGAGATCATGACCTGAGCTAAAACCAAGAATCATTCACTGACTGAGACACCCAGGCACCCCAAAACAAAAAAGTTTAAGGCACCCCAAAACTTTAAAAGTCACCATTTCTGCGGTGCCTGGGTGGCTCAGTGGGTTAAAGCTTCTGCCTTCAGCTCAGGTCATGATCCCAGGGTCCTGGGATCGAGCCCCACATCAGGCTCTCTGCTCGCTGGGGAGCCTGCTTCCTCCTCTCTCTCTCTGCCTGCCTCTCTGCCTACTTGTGATCTCTCTCTCTCTGTCAAATAAATAAATAAATAAATAAATCTTTAAAAGTCACCATTTCTGTGGCCATTTTGTTGGGTTATTTAAAACATGCTCCTGTCAAACAAGTAAGATTATATATGATGAATTATGCTCCTGTCAAATTAAGTATTATAATAATGACTAGAAGACTCTTAGGTATTTAAATCAGAAATTATGAAAGCGAGGTGAGATGTATCTTACAAAAGATATACAGTGAAGTAGAAAATTATTTTATAAATATCAGCCATGAGAGAAAAATGAGAGAGAAGTAGTATAATATTAATTTGTTTTTAAGGGAGTGGGGCAGCTGTAGTTACTTTACTTGAAGAATTTGGTGTTATAGGAAATTCTAAGGATACTAAGGAGAATAAAATACAAGCAGCTTTCCAGAGGGAATGCATGGATAAACAAATAATGCTAAGTGGGACTGAAAGTAAAAACAAAGTTTACACAAAACCTCACTGGGAATCTAACGGTTTTAGCCACACTCATCCCTCCTCCCCCACCAACAAGTAACTCAACCTTTACTTTTTGCCTCTGTATTATGATACAGCGTGAGAATAGTTGAAAAGAGGAATTATTCATCATTTCTCCAAATTATCATCATTGACCATTTCTCCACAACACTTTATTAAAGTACAGAATTCGCTCAAGGAGAACCAACACAAACCACAAGGTTGAACAATAAAGCGACCGTTGTATCAGAGTTGTGACCCTCTGTGCAAGTCCCTAGGTCACCAGTGGACGCTAGAAAAGTCCTCCAATGTTGGGAGGGCTATCACAAAGCCCTTTAAAAAACAAAGCAGAATGATTTGAGGGATTACAAAACACAAAGTTTAAGTCATATATGGATATACAACCATCAAATGTCATCAGTTAAGAATTTAAATTCTGGCCAAAATGTAAGCAGCAGAAGCCCATTACCATTAGGTGTTGTGTGCAACTTCAGTGAAGCAATTCTGGCAAGATCCATAATTTTAGAGCTGGAGAGAGCTTTAATAATCATCTAGTTTCACTCCCTTGCTTTATAGATAAGGGACATACCTATATGAGAGATAAAGTGAGTTTCCCAAGGTCAAATTAGGTAAAAATTAAAACACATAACCCCTAACTCCCAGTCCACTGCGATTTCTACTAACTGAAGTTTTGATTTTTTGGAGCCTTGATAAGATAGAGTCAATAAAATGTTCTAACATGGGGTGAGCCTGTTAAAGAATTCCCTAGTCATTTGAAATGCTAAGTTGGCATTTGTGAAAACGCCAAAGTAATACTTTGTTCCCTGCTACACAGAGCTCGTGCTGTATAATATGTGAAAACAGTGATCTGAGATTCAGTCACTACTACAATTTTGACATCACAGATGTTGCTGACACTTCATATGTCAGTAGTTCAGAGTACTTCAAATGACCTTTTGAAATAGGGGCTATATCTATCCTTCCATTTTTTCCCCCTCAGACCAGATTTGGTGACATTTCTACCACTATCCTATTCCTGTCATGCATAAATATAAAATGCAAGCACACAGTTTTTCCTCACTTACCAAAAAAAAGGTGCACTTATTACTTTTGGTAAAAATCCTTAAAAAGGATAGTTGTTATTAATTTGGTAACCAAGTTTATAAAACAGCATGTTATATAAAAATATGAAGTCTTCCTTTGAAGAATAAAATCCAACACACTAATCAGCTAAAAATGTTAGCCTTCAATGAAGTTTCGTTACCACAGATCAATCTATTTCTTGTGTCCAGCTATGAATAAGAATTCTTTCCTAATAGAATATGATTTTAAATGACCAACAAATTATAGTTTGATTTTCTAAGTGTAGCACTTCTAAGAGTTCTCTAAAAAGCAGTTCTCTTGAAAGTCCCCTTTTTTCTCGCTTTATCTCTGGAGAATTTCTAAGTTCTGTGAAGCTCTATGTTTTTCATAGTTCTTTCTTTCCCTCCCCCTCTTTCATTCTCTGTCTCTTTTCTCTCTTTCTCTGGGACAGGAAGTTGAGGGTGTTGACCTCATCTGGATCTTTCCCAATGTCAGAAGGTGGTCTTTTCAAAAAGATTCCTAGTTGTGGATTTCTTTCTTCCTGATTTTATTTTTCAGATAACTGTGTCAATAAATGAGCTCTAATTTTTTTTTCCCCTTCCCTCCTCATAGTTGTAAAATGACCAAGTGACTCCTTTGAGGCTAATTACTGGGCAGACTCTCAGAGAATAAAGTATTATCTCTTTGTTCATTGACAGCACATTGTGCTTTCCAGACCAGGCAGGGCTGTGGGCTGGGAATGCAAGCAACAAGCTCTCCTGTTCATAAGACGCTCAGCTCACAGGCATCAGCATGCAGGATGCTGATACTCTGGACCTACTTCTCCTGCACAACGAAGTTAATGAAGGGTTGCTATTATGATTTCCTTTTCCTATCCAGTCTAAATAGTAAACTCTTTGATCTCTAGAAAAAGGAAATGTTATGGAAAAACTGCTTCCTGTGAATAAGCATACTAAAACTAGAATGCCACATAACATATTCTATAAAAAGATTTTTGTGCCCAATTCTTTTTATACGTTTATGAGGAAGAAGAGGGGTTGGGGAACACCCCCTCCACTCACCCAGTACTTCTTTGGGTACCTGTGTCTGGAATGCCAACATTCGCCTGTTCCTGAGCCTACCTATCCTTCAATCAAATTGAAATTTTTCATCCTGCCCCCTCTAAAACTTGCCCAGATGATTCTGCTCATTGCCATGGATTAGCATCTAGGATTGTGCTGGAATTTATTGGATACTCAATAAAGAATTGATGAGCACATGAAGAAATGAATGAATGTCAGCAGTCAGTGAGGCTGCCTCACCACGAAACAGATAGTCTATAACCCTTGCAGGTTTTTAAAATATGCTGCCTTGTACTCATTTATATCTGAAAAGGTCTGGCCCATCTGTCTAATTGTCCCATAGCATTTAAAGAGCTGTGTTTCTTCTCTTCATAGCAGTTTTTTATCTCCTGCAGCTCCTTGTGAAGTGCCTTCTTTGTTCACGATAAAAGCTTAGCAAATGTTGGTTGTCTAATTAAAAGACTTCCATAACCTTCCTCAAACTCTGTGGAAATGTTCTATGCAACTATTCATTTCGTCATCACGACACAGTTATTTGGATCTGATTAGGCACTGGAGTCATAAAGCCAAAGAAAAAAGTCTCTAGCGTGGAGGATCTACCAGGGAAAGGGCAAAGCAAATAAACATTTACATTTCAAGATAAAGAGCCTCACTCTAAAGGCAAGAGAATACAGCCATGGGAGAACAGGGTTCTGAGAACAGACAAAAGAAGGCCTAGGGAGATACTATGGGAGGTGATGGTACGGATCAAAATTAAGGAACACAGGGAAAGACTTTCCTCCCATGTTTTCTGATAGCACGCTTCTGTTATTTGAAAGATAAAAGGGATTACCACATATGAGTAGATATCTGTTACTGAGGCCAGGCATATTTAGGAATCACAATGTAAACAGCAACCACTAGTACTATGAGCCCTGATTCTGAGGACAGATTCCATTCCTTGCTTCTTTGGAATATGCTGGTCATGTTTCACAGTGTGAGCAAAAAACAGGGTACCCTGGATGTAAAAATATGTGTAGAAATAACGTGATAATAAGGGAATACATCCTACCACTGAAACAGCATCTCATACCAAGGTGTCTTGGAATGAATTCATCATCTCTTTGGGTGAAAATTCAGCCCATCAGTCCACACAGTATTTCTTCACATTAAATAAAAGTAGTTATTTCTTCCACACCTTTAACAAACATTCAGATCTTCAGCCTCTTCTTGACCTTCCCTCTCAATCCCTATACTGTCCTGGGCATGTTTCTGCCTTCAGGTGATAATCACTAAGTATTCTATCACTATCCATCAGGCTAGATTTCTGTAGAGTTTATCTTCCGTGGTTTTTAACAATTATAAGTTTAAAAAACGGGGGTTCCTGAGTAGCACAGTCAGTTAAGTGTCACACTCTTACTTTCGGCTCAAGTAGTGATCTCAGAGTGGTGAGATCAAGCCCCGTGTCTGGCTTCACGCTCTGTAGGAAGTCTGCTTGGGAGTCTCTCTCACTCTTCTTCCACCCCTCCCACTTGTGATGTCTCTCTCTCTCTAAAGTAAATAAAAATAAATCTTTTAAAAATTAAAAAAACAAATAGTAGTTAGTTGTCCCTTTCTCAAATAGAAAATTTATTACTGATTTCAGACTATGCATGATCCTTCAGAGAAGGCATTTCTCCCAGCCTGTCCTGGCCCCTTGCAAAGTATTATATTCACTCCCCTTTTCCTAAGATCACAGAGCAAGTTAGTGGTAGAGCTGGCACAAAGCTCATCTCTTCTCTCTGATGCCAATGTGCTTTTTATCACACCATAATATTTTCTTTATTTATATATTAAGTCAACAGACATGGTATGCAAAGATGCTACCGAAGACCTACTGTGCTATGCTACTGTGCATCTAAAAGCAACAATATCAGGGGTACATTTTTATCTGATAACATCTAGCTCATTTGCCTTAGGAATAGTGGAGAGAAAGCCCAGTTCTGGGAGCTTTCTTCCTTTTCCATCCTACTCTGTATCTGCACTACATGGGAGAAAGCCACATTACAGAGACAGATAGGACAGAATGAGACTCTTACTGTCGTTTGACTTTAGCCTTTTCCTAGGAGGACACATAACTACTTGCTGCCAGGCTGTTTGGTACATATGTCTTATTAATCAGCAAATAAATTTTCAAATTAGTCTATACAAATTCTACCCAAATCTATATAAGATAATTTTATTAAAAATCTACCAATGTTTCAGCTGCTATTTCATCCTGTAGTCCAGAGTAACAGGACACATGCCAAGAGTAATTAAAAAGTCCACATTCACCGGGGACCCTTCCTTTGAGAACATAGCTGGCACTCCATCTTGAACAAGAAGAATAAAATACTTTTGCATTTTTGTTTTTGGTAACTCATTCTTACTGCAGATGTGTCTTTTTTTTTTAAGATTTTATTTATTTATTTGTCAGAGAAATAAAGAGAGAAGGAGAGAGGGAAGGAGAGAGAGAGAGAGGCAGGTAGAAGAAGAACCAGGCTCCCTGCTGAGCAAGGGAGCTGGAATTGGAATCAGGACTTGATTCCAGGACCCTGGGATCATGACTTGAGCCAAAGGCAGATGCTAAAATGACTGAACCACCAAGTGTCCCAGATATGTCTGTTCTTTACATCTCAGTATAACTAGGCTTCTGAAGCAGAAATGAACAGGGTTGTAATAAAGGATCTTTACAAGGTGTTGAAACTCACGCTACCACAGTCTTTAGAGAAGAGCACTGGACACATGTTTTATCAGCTGCAGAACTACTTCTGGGCTCCCATAACCCCATTGTTTTATTGTTGCTCATCATGATACATTGGTAGCATAAGCGCAAAGAATAACAATAATCAGAAGTAACAGGCTCTTCTTTTTGTCACTGAAGACAAGGTACATCTGACAATTTTGAACTGAAATATCTTGACTATCAATGATAGCCTCCTAGACATTAGAAAAACAAGCAAAGGAGTTCAGGAGATGCTTTTTATCTGGTTGTCAGCATTCAAGAAATTTCACAAAAGACTGTTATCTAGCATGGCAATTTTGTATGACTGAATATGTATCAGGTTTTCCATGCTGTGGGAATATGATCACTGGAATGTGGGCCGTGATTATGACTAAAAATTTCAGATCCCATTAGTTGCAAAGAACAACTGCTTTGGGGTGATTCTGATTTCTTTGCTATAAAATAACAGAGAGTAATTGTAGAAAGAGAATGTTTTAAAAATATGACCTGAAAAAATATAGATTAATTTTATTCAGATCTATTTCAAAAGTAAAAAGACTGTAATCTGATATGTACTCATACTACATGGATGTTCACTATTTTGTTTTTCCCTTTGATTTGTTATAGATAACTTGCTTATGAAAAAGCTTTAATTTTGTTTATGGTTAGAGAGCTCTGTTGAAACTAGTCAACTGGTAGATTTCATGTAGATTAGATAAAAGAGCTTTGTGTGCTCAATTGTCTCCAAGTTGGGACTGGTCATTTCTGGTCATGAGGAAGCAACATTGTTCTAATAGTTGTTTAGAGTTATTATTTTTGGCTTATTATTCTCTGATGAGGAAACAGAAACCTGACATTTTGCTGGATTCCCAGGACCTATGTCTTTAAAGACTGGGATTATCAACCTTCCCCAGAGAGTTGTCTGTGAGGGAAAGAGAGCCATCTGGGACTAGAGTTGCTGTTCTATTTGTGGGGACATGAAAGAGCTCAGAAGAGCTAGGAGAAAAATGGCAGCTAACTCACTTCCTTTTCTGCAATCCAAGGGATAAAATAAATGAAAGAGATAAACTAAAACAAAAGGAAGAAAAAAAGATGAAATTTGAATACAGAAAGTTTTTCCCCCAGAGCCAGACTCAAGTTCAAGGCCATTAGTGAAGTGGAGTGAAGCCTTGGGGCAAATTAGAGTTGGTGTTGGAGGACACAATGAATAAAAGCTTCTAGAAGCCCTGAGAGCCTTGGGAAGAAGGACCTCTGTCTTCTTCTAGAGGGGTAGTTGTGTTGTGGCCAAGTGGTCAGATGTAATCCAGACTCACACAAGAGAAAAAGCAACACATGTAAACAAAAGGCAATGGATGCTCTCTTTCTCTTCATCAACTTGATGCATTCATGTATCATACTTACCAAAAGTCACTGAGAATTCTGTCATAACCCTTCGCTTTGAGCAGTTTCCAATCAAATCAAGGAAGATAGATCTTAAACACGGTAATTTAGAACGCCACAATAAAAATTTCTCTAAATCTTTATGGTAAAAGCACATTGGCATTTGTCATTGCATTTAAGTATCTCTTTATTGTATTTTAATATATCTGTTGATAAGAAATGTGTGCCCCAGATATATAAATTATAAAGCATACTATTACAGTGACTCCCCTGTGAACCCACCACCTCACTCTGGACCTGGAGTATTACCAACTATTTGAATCCATTTATATGCTCCATTCCTATCTCATCCTTGTCTTCCTCCACTTTGCTAAGTTATTTCAGTTTTGTTTCTTATTCCCTTGCTTTTTAAAAAAATAGGATTTAAATTGTGTATATATATGTGTGTGTGTGAACCTAAATAAGATACTATTTAGTTGTCTTTTTGAACTCTATAAACATATTGAACTCTGTATAGTTTTCTGAAACTTGCTTCCTTTACTCTCAGCAACATTATCTTACAAACATCTAGTGTTATGGGTTGAGGTGCTTAATTTATTTTATATCTGGACAATACCCCATTGTGTTGATATTTGACAATGTATTTATTCATTTTCTCACAAGTGCATATTTTGCTTATATCCAGTTTTTTGCTATTATGAACATTAATACAATGTATAGTCTTGTACACATTTCTTGGGCAAATTCAAGATTGTGTCTGAGGGTATATATTTAGGAGTGAGAGTATTTTTAGAGTACATGAATGTTTAAGATATAATGCCAACTTGTTTTCTAAAATTGTTATATCAATCATATTGATACCCAGAATGTATTGAAGTTCCTATTGATTCTAATCAAATCTGATACTTAGTATGTTAGACTTTTTAATTAATGCAAATCTAGAGGGTGTAAAAATCATTGTGCTTTTAATTGGCATTCCTCTGATTTGAAAGCACTTTGTAAAGTGCTTTCTTTATACTGTGTTTTAACATATAAAATATATCCATCTTTTCTTATAAAGTGTTCTGTGTTGCTTATGAATTTCTTATTATTCTACTGTGTCAAAAATTTATCTGTTCACATTTTCATCTAAAATATTTGAAGTTCTTTCATATTTAAATCATTAATCCTCAGTCTAAAACTGTAGAGGGGGAGGAGGGAAGGGGAAGGGAGGGGAGGGGAAGGAAGGGGAAAGTGCCATGGATTTAGTTTTATTCTCTTCCATATAGATAACTAGTCTTCCAAGTATCAGCTCCCTTTCCCTCAAGGACAGCATCCCATACTATTGAATTTCTACCTACGTGGGCTTGTTCTAGGCTTTCTTTTCTGTTTCATTGGTTATTTTGTCTATTCCTTCATAAATATCACATTATATTAATTCAATATGTTTAAAAATTTTTGACATTTGGGTGGGCAAGTTCTCCCACCTTGCATGACTTCTTCAATAATCTCTTGGTTATATGCTGCCCATTGCTTTTACATAGATATTTTACAACCCATTTGTTACATTTCTTGAAAAACAGAACTTTGACTTTAACTATATGGAATCTATGGACCAATTTTGGGACCACTGGTACCTTTACAATATTAAGTCTTTCTATTTGTGAGTATAATACATCCCTCTACATATTTAGATTTTCCTTAATATCTTTCAGTAAAGTTTTATAATTTCCTGCATATGGTATAATATGTAAAGTTACATAACATAAAGACTACCTTCTTTGTAATTCATAGTTCTTGTTTCTTTCATAAACAGTAAATTTTAAAATATACATTTTCTAAATTTTTGTGGGTTTCCTAAATTCTTATTATTTTTAATATTTTGACTATTTCTGTCAAGTGTTCTTAGTAGAAAATCAGAGCATCTGCAAAAATCTGATTCTTAGACTTTTACTGCCACTGCCCTCCCCATATTGGTTTAGATCTCTACCATAAAGTTGAAGAGAGAACATGACAGTGTGTCCCCATTAAAAATGCTGTTTGTTGGGCACCTGGATGGCTCAGTGGGTTAAGCCTCTGCCTTCGGCTCAGGTCATGATCTCGGGGTCCTGGGATCGAGCCCCACATTGGGGCTCTCTGCTCGTCAGGGAGCCTGCTTCCCCCCATCTCTCCCTGTCTGCCTCTCTACCTACTTGTGATCTCTCTGTCAAATAAATAAATAAAATCTTGAAGAAAAAAAAGAAATGCTGTTTGCTGTAGGCTTTTCTTTTCAAAATAAGTGAGATTTTATTATGTTAAAATAGCTCTAGTCTATTCCTACTTTCTCAATTAAAAAAAAATAGATGTTGGATTTTGCCAAATGTTTTTTGCGAATCTGTTAAGATGATCATACTTTTTTCTCCTTTAGCCCACGAATTATTTAAAATAATATACACAGATTTTTTTTTTTTTAAATATCAAACCACCCTTTTATTCCTAGGATTAAGCTAACTTGGTTAAGGTGTTTTATCTTGTTTTATATTGCTGAATTACTCAGATTTTAACATCTATGTTCATGAGTGAAATTTATTCTTTTCTATTCTCTGGAAGAGTTTATACAGAGATTGAAATGATTTGTTCCTTGAAAGTGAAGTACAATTTGCTTATAAAATCACTGTGTTGGGTGTTTCATTTGTAGGAGAATTTTAAAAGCTTTTTGTTTTTAAAAGTGTTATAGGATTATTATTTTTTGGTTGAGTTCAGTTATTTTTTTTTTTAGTAATTTTCTGTCATCTCATTTTTCAAGTTTATTAATCTAAAGTTGTACATTATATTCCCTAATGTTTTCAGTGATTATATTCTACTTTCTATTTGTAATATTATTTGTTCTCTCTCTCTTGATCTCATAAGTCAATATACTAACTTTTGGGTTTTCCAAATAATCAATTTATCACTTAACTTTATGTTTGCTTTTATCCTAATTTTTCTTTTTATCTTAATTATTTCCTCTCTTGAACTGGGTTTCTATATATATTCTGTATCTATTCTATATCTATATATTCTATAGAATATATGTACATTCTATTCTTTTTCTTAATTCTTAGACACATGCCTTATATTATCTTTCAGATTTTCTTCTTTTATAATGGCATTTAAGGTTTTTGTATTTCCCTATAAATATCTTTTTTTGGCAATGCACATGTTTAGATGTACAAATCTGTTTTATCATTTAATTATTTTTAAAATTTCAATTATGAGTGCTTACTTCTGAATTATCAGTATGAATATGTTTTAATTTCCAAATATGTGGGAATTTCTATTATTAAATTCTCACCTAATCGTCTAATTTAATTGCATTGTGGTTTGAGTATGTGGTCTCTATGGCAGCAATTCTTTGAAATTTGTTGAGACATACTTCATAGTCTATAATATCAATTCCCCAAATGTTCCACAGGTGATGAGAGCAGTATGTACGTTCTAATTATTGGGTGCAGAGTTCTATATGTGCATCAGATTAAGCTTGATTATTATGCTGGAGCTTTATTAATTTTTTACTTGCATTTTCATTATTTAAGAAATCTGATAGCTCTCACCAAACTGTAATTTTTCAAAATTTCCATCTAGTTTATTAATGTTTTACTTATATATTTTTAGTCCATTTTAGTTGTATACAGTTTAAACTTATTATATTTTCATGGCAAACTGAAACTTTTATCAATATTGGTGATTTATAATTTTATGTGATTTTAATAATTTGTCTTAAATGCCTGTATTTCATTTGTATTTACCTTTTCTTTTCCTTTACCTTGCAACCTTTAAAAATCCTTACATGTTACATACCTTTGTAAACAGCATTTTACTGGAGTGTTTTCCATGCAATAAACTTTTTTTTTCAATAAACTTTTAATTGATTATTGAAATCCACTTCCCTTTGTGATTAGTGATACAGTTGGATTTTTTGTTATAACATTTTTCTTTCTTTAAAGATTTTATTTATTTATGTGAGAGAGAGAGAAAGCAAGCACAAGGTGGGGGTAAAGAGGCAGAGCTGAAGACAGCCGCTTAACTGACTGAGCTACCAAGGCACCCCAGTATCCCATTTTGTTTTTTTAAACTTATTCACCCAAGTTCTATTCCTTTATCCTTGAAATTTCATCATTTTTAGCCTGACAAAGTTACTTTATAATAACAACTAAAGTTAAAAAAATACACTAGAGCAATCCCCATTTTCTACAAAGGTATAAGGAACTTGGACCTTTTTAAATCTGATATCCCCCCCTTCTGACTTACCCTCAGCTGTAGCAGCTGTATTCTGTTTTGTAATCTGCAATTAAAGCTCATTGCTTGATCTTAACAGATGGGAACTCTGTGGGCCCAAGTTGGGGATTGGAGACACTTTTTTTTTTTTTTTGCCAGAGAGATATTTTGCTTCTGCCACGAACTAGGAGAACTACTAAAGTCGAGAGGCTTCGCTCAGCTTGCTCTGGCTCAGGACTTTGGTGTCCCAGTTGCCATGTTGACCAGGCAACTCTGTTCTTCCTGTCTGCTCACTACTCAGGTTCCTATCAGATTTCTGGGCCTTCCCTCTTCCCCTAGTTCATGTTGATGTGTTTTTAGGAGAGTACTTCATTAGTGATCTTCTTACCCTTTGTGAGACTAATGGTATCTGAATCTGTTCTTTCCAGAGTTTAGTTTAACTAAAAAAGGAAGTTTCTTCAGGGCAAATCCTGTAAGCAGAAATATCCCTTTCAAGCATTTTAATAATGTAGTAAAGTGGGAATTATTACCACTACATTTACTTTGAAGAAACTTTGACATGGAGAGGTTAATCTGCACAAGATATAACAGCAATTTAAGTGGGAGATTGGACTCTTGATTTTGTTTTATACTTCAATTTTATATTCTTTTTACCTTAAAACTATTACAAAACATGAAAAATAGTGCACAAAGCAGTAACACACTAATGCTGAGGGGAGGTAGAATAAGGACAAGATCAGAGTTTTTGTTCTTGTAGGAGCAACTATTGTTTTCTTAGATGTTCAGTCACACATGTACTACTTCCCATATTTTTCTAGTACTACCTACCCCTGCCCCTCAGTTTCCATGAGTCAGATCATCATCAGCTTTGCTACCATTTATTTGCCTCCTTTGTGACAGACTTCATGATAATCACCTCCCGTACTTATGTCTCATTGTTTCTCCAACCATATAGATAGGTGACTGAGACCAACAGATTGAATTACTTTCTCAGTGTCCCTATCTAACATATGGTGAGATCCAGGAATCAAACTGAATTTTGTCTATTTCCAGAGTCCACTCTCTTGCGCTTTCTCCTATGAATTGTATGCAGCAGCACAGTTTTCTGGGAATAAGAAAGAACTGGACAGGGATTGTAAGTCTGAATAGCAGCGCTGCTTTTTAAATTGTTCACAGACCCACTTTTCAATGCATAGGTCAAAGAGTAAAAGCGCCGTCCTTTTAATTCTGTAAGTAAACAATACTCTTGGAAGTTCTAATGTCTTCTATATTTTAAATAAAGTCTTAAAAGCTGAGATCAATACTGCTGCTCTAAAAAATCTTATGTATTCCGTTAGAATTGAGTTTTTCACCTTAATACCTAATCTTAAAGCATACAGTATGGCCAGAACAATGGGCATCAGAGGCGTGACTTGCTGACCTCTGCATAACAGCTCCAACACTTACTTGCTCTGTGGCCTGGAAGTATGTTACTTACTTGTTGAGGCCTTCATTTTTATATTTACCAATTTTTAGCAAATTTGTAAGTTTAGTGATGATTAAATGAGATAATGCATCTAAGGGTCCAGGTCTGGTGCTGGCACACAGTTAATGCTGAAACAGTAGAAATTACAGGAATTCACAAAAGGTAAATTTTAGATAGGTAGTGTGATTTCCCATATCCTAAAAGTTCTGAAATCTATGTTTGAATGTTAAAATTAACATCAAAATTTGCAATAAGAAAAGGTTGAAAGCTATTATTGAAATACATACCCTACACAATTTGACATGATTTTGACCTAATAGTTGTTAACATTGACTCTCTAGAGAAGTGTGAAACTGCTTTGCTAACATCTATACAGATATCCAAATGGTCCAAAACTGTTGGGTTTTCTTGAAGGGAAAGCATAAATTGTGAAGAGAATTAAATATATATAGCAACTCCAGTTTCAATCCACGGGGATAATGGTGTAATAGCTCAATATTGTAGGAAAATATCTGGGCAGGGCAGCTTATTTTGTAGAAAAAGTGGGAATTGGATTTCCCTCGATTTTTCTGTATTTTATATAAAGCATGGCTGAACAATAAATCCACTTGTGTTCAGCCACCCATTCAACCTCATTTTTTCCCCCTCAGTGAACAAAGTTACTTCCTCTTGTGGAAAAATTTAATAAAACATTTGAATAAAATATTCCTTTGATACAGCTGAAAAAGAGGAAAGCACATTTGTCTTATCTGACTACATAACTTAAAAGCAATTCAGGAAGAAGCCATTCATTGCCCAGGGGACTTTTATCTTTATTTTATTTTATTTTATTTTATTTTATTTTATTTTATTTTATTCTTTGAACATAATGTGCTAGGTAACTGTTCTAAAGGCCATTTAAAATAAAGAATGCCTTTCAGCATAGCCCCTGGAATGCTCCTTAGCAGATCCTCCCACCCCTTCTACCCGAACCTGAAGTCACTGGTGACATCAGCCTGGGGACTGTCTTCAGAAGGAGATCTTGGACCTAAGGAGCAGTCATAGGGCTCTCCCACCCTGGGGACCACAAAAATCCCCAAAGTTTCTTAGTTAACACCCTTTAAAAAAAAATTGAGGCCTGTGGAAAACCTACGCACGGAAAGTCTGTTTCTATTTCAGTTGTGTATCAGTTAAGATGGAAAAATTTTAAAGTCCACACAGATGGTAAATAAATTTCTGCTACATGAGGCAGTTCCTGGAATAAAGCAATTTTCTCAAATAACAAGTGCCAACTTATTTTTTCAACAGGACTTATTTTTAACTTTCCCAGGGAATAGTTGAGAGACTGGGAGCAGTGTCCTTCACCTTAGGAATCTGAGTCTCTTTCCAGAAGAAACTAACGGGGTTCTCACTACAGACTTACGTGTATGCATACATACATACGTACATTGAATGAAGGGAGTAGTTGTTAATTTTCTTGGGGGAAGGGACTGAGAGAGAGGCTGAGAAATCGGAAATTTTGCAGAAATATTTACGTTTTAATTAAATGTTTAATTTTGTATAATTTACTCTAAAAAGTATGAAATTAACTCATGCTTGCTTAAGAATTCATTAAATATCTTGAATGAATGGCCATTAATCCTTGGGAATTCTTTATACACTATTAGAGTTGAACCATGTCTCCAGAAATCTTCAGTGCTGAAGTCTCCTAGGACATAGCTGAAGCCTCTAATGGTCTGCGGGTCATTCTTCATTGGGGAGAACCACCCCCGGACTGCAATTGGCAAGGAATTCTGGTGTCTTAAATAAAACTGTGCCATTTGCTAAATCAGGTTGATGCAAACGCTTCTTTTAGTAGCAGAGATCCTTATTCATAAGATACACAAACACTGGCTATTATAAAGGCCGACTTAGAGTGCTAAGTCAGCCTTTACATATTTATTAACATTTTTTAAAAGATTTTATTTATTTATTTGACAGACAGAGATCACAAGTAGGCAGAGAGGCAGACAGAGAGAGAGGTGGAAGCAGGCTCCCCGCCAAGCAGAGAGCCCAATGCGGGGCTTGATTCCAGGACCCTGGGACCATGACCTGAGCTGAAGGCAGAGGCATTAACCCACTGAGCCACCCAGGCGCCCCAACATTTTTTTTAGTAAAATATTTTACTCAGCAATACAGAGGTATCAATCTATCACTCTACCAATAAATTATTTCCCGAGTGCCTAAATAGTAGTCACTGTACAAGTAAGGAAAAAAAGACAAACCTGTCTTTGCCTTAGAGAGGTTATAGTTGAAGAGACAAACATGAGGAATTTGAGAACCACCAAGAGCCAGACTGTGTGATGCTGAACATCAGAGTGTGGGGTGGAGGGTGATATGCTGACCTGATACATCAAGAGAGATATTTCTGTGGACTGAATATTTGTGTCCTTCCCACCCCTCACCACCACCCAATAATGTTGAAGACTTATTCCTCAGCACAAGAGTATTACAAGGTGAGGTCTTAGGGAACTAATTAATTTTAGGTGAGGTCATGAGGGTAGGGGCCCCAGGATGGAATCAGCATCCTCATTAAAATAGTAGAGAAACCAGCGCTTCCTCTCTCCTCCACGTAAAGACATAGTAAGGTGGCCATTCATAAACCAGGAAGAGAGTTCTCGTCAAAGCCCGACCATGCTGGCCCCCAGATCTCTGACTTCTAGCCTCCAGGACTGTAGGAAAACAAATGTTTATCGTTTAGTCCCCCTAACCTATGGCATTTTGTTATAACAGCCTGATCAGACTAAGACAGACATTCAATGCTCAGCTGAAACCTATGAGTAAACCATCCACATAGGACAGAAAGACAGGTTTTTAGAAAGAAATTTTTGAAGTACTTGTTTTTTAGGGATATGGTTATCATCTTTCCACTGCAGTGAGAACTTTGTGTGACAAATTCTAATGTTTGAAAGCAAACATTGACAAATAAGTAACACTCACTATATTGAGACCCAAACATAATTTACTAACAGACAATTATGTGGAAATTAGAAAAATGGGGGGGGCTGTGAGGAATAGAAAGATTTCCTAATTCAATACCGCCCTTAAACAATCAGGAAACAATCCTGAAGAGGAAAAAGGCTTGCTGTTGGTCACAGGTGTTGTCAGAGCTGGAATGAGAACAAGACTCTTCCAGGAGCTAACTCTGCCTCCCCCAATATAATATAAGAAACAATAACAGGTTTCATGTTACTCTTCTGTAGTATTTATTCAAAGATCTGTCAGTTTGGCTTACTGAGAATAAAAGATCTCTGAGAATAATTGCCTAAATTTTCCTTCTTGGTTTTATTTGGTCATTAAATCTCTTGTGGTTCTATACCAAATCAAAGTGCAGGTCTAAACAACTAAACGAGAACACATTTTGATACTGATATAATTATAAAATAGCATTTTTAATAGACAAGACCAGAGTATAATTTCAGTTTAAAAAAGTAGTAAATTTTGGGATGCCTGGGTGGCTCAGTTGGTTAAGTGACTGCCTTTGGCTCTGGTCATGATCCCAGGGTCCTGGGATTGGGTCCCTAATCTGGCTCCCTGCTTCTCAGGGAGCCTGCTTTTCCCTCTCCCTCTGCCTGCCATTCCCCTGCTTGTGCTCTCTCTCTCTCTGTCAAAAAATAAATAAAATCTTAAAAAATAAATTAAATTAAATTAAAAAAGGAGTAAATTTCTAAATATTTGTAACTGGTTTTCTTTTTTTGACTTAAATTTGTTTTATCAGGGTTGAATTTTTTTTTAAAGATTTTATTTATTTATTTGACAGACAGAGATCACAAGCAGGTGGAGAGGCAGGCAGAGAGAGAGGAGGAAGCAGGCTCCTGGCTGAGCAGAGAGCCTGATGTGGGGCTCGATCCCAGGACCCTGGGACCACGACCCGAGCCGAAGGCAGAGGCCCCAACCCACTGAGCCACCCAGGCGCCCCAAGGATTGAATTTGTTTTTAAAAGTCTCGGAAAAAAGGAGCTTTTTACAATACAGTGAAGATATCTTAATAATTAAAGTTTATTTCTGAAAACCTTAAGTTTGAAGAAAACCTTGATGTTCATTTTGGTTCAAAAGGACTATAGTCTTCTGATTCTAAAGGCCCAGCAAAGGCCATCTTTTCTATCAGGGCTTTGGCTAAAACATAGTGGTTGTAATAATGAATTTCCTGTTATTCTTAGCATGTGCCCAGAAACCATGGAGATTTTTGGACTTACTTAGTGAATTAAAGAAAGAAAATGAAAAAAGATGCTTTTATGAATAGCAACCATAGAAAATAGAGATTATAAACAGTAGTAGTTTAGAAATGAAAAGAAAAGTACAACCACAACCTTAGAATCTCTTCCAGAGATGGGGAGACTCCTTGGTGTATTTCAGTTCTCAGGTACATTTGGGGAAATGTAAACCCTGAGGCTGATTGACAAGTACTGGGTATGTGGCGTTAAAAACTGAGCCTGTGATGTGAAAGAGACCAGGATGCCCTCTCAGAAAACTTATTGGCATTGAGTGAAATTAGTCTCTAAAAAGAGAATAAAACTAAACTCATCATTACCTTCAATCTTGTATGTTTTGTGGTTCCCACATGGTTGGGTCACTAATAATTTCACAACCAGTTCTCCACTGAATTATGAATGGATAATGTAGAAACTTCAAGGAGATAATCAGTTCTTAGTATATTTACCATTTCCAAGAGAATAAGGAAAGTGAGCAGGTTGTCTCCCAAAGCAAAAAGAAGCTATAGGGAGGACTTGTGATGGGTGAACTGATCAATTTAAAAGTCATAAGTAGGGGCACCTGGGTGGCTCAGTGGTTTAAAGCCTCTGCCTTTGGCTCAGGTCATGATCCCAGGGTCGTGGGATTGAGCCCCACATTGGGCTCTCTGCTCAGCCGGGGGCCTTCTCCCCCCACCACCCCACCTGCCTCTCTGCCTCCTTGTGATCTCTGTTTGTCATATAAATAAATAAAATCTTTAAAAATAACAAAATAAAAGTCATAAGTATTTTATAGTTTTTGAACTTTATATAGAATACATAATTAGTTATTTTAGTATTGCCTCAGAAACATAATTAGTATCATTTATAGTTTTGTGAATATTTGCATTTCCGAGCTTTCTGTGAACATCCAGATGTAAGAACCTTATTTTCCATTATATTTTTAAAGCATTATTTCAGTCACCTAAAGCTTAATCTCTATTAAAACAGACTGGATTGAGGCTTTCAAAAAACGAGGAAAATTAAAAACAAAAGCAAATATATTCTACTAATTTCAGCAGGATTTTTTTTATGCCACTAAGAATTTCAAATCTAGAAGAGAAGACAAGGCAGGTTTTCATTCTTTTTTTCAGGTTTTCATTTTTACATACACATCCACAGCCCAATTCTTTTTGGTATGGCTAGTATATAAGTTGACGATGTAATCTGTCGCCTATTTCAGGCGACAATGTAGACATTTCAGGAAGTGAACGAGGGAGCAAAGTAGGCAGGAGGTGGGGCAATAGGCATAAATCAGAGTGGCCAGACAAACCAGGATGAATGGTCAGCACACTAATGGCGCATTTTCCTTAAGAGATGGAGTTATGGGGGTGCTTGGGTGACTCAGTCTGTTAAGCATCTCCCTTTGGCTCAGGTTATGATTCCAGGGACTTGGGATGGAGCCCTGCATCAGGCTCCCTGCTCAGCGGGAAACCTGCTTCTCCCTCTCCCACTCCACCTGCTTGAATTCCCGCTCTCGCTGCCTCTCTCTATCATATAAATAAAATATTTTTTTTAAAAAAAGAGTTGGAGTTATGAAAGTTTATCCTTCAAGTTTTTTTGAGTTTCTTAAGGAGAATGATAGTAACTTTTTCATCTTTGATTACCAGGCAGCTAACATCATGCCTAAATATTAGATGGTAAAAGCAATGCTAAATGACTGAATGACTGAATACATTAACAAAATATATGTCCACATAAACATTTGTAATTACACTCCTTCCTGTTCATAAAAACCAAAGAAGATTAACATAGTAGACTTGAAGATACAAGAAGACATCACCATAATAGAATCTTTCTCCCTTCATCCAGACACATAGTAAGAGATGTTGTTCTTTTTTCATATACCAAACAAACTGAAAATGGAGACAACTCTGTAGTCAACCATGGCTGGGGGAGTACACACTCACCCATCCCATCCATCCACCTGCTAGACAACTCCCTGTTTCTCACTATAGCATACCAATCACTGAGACTACACAAAGGATGTACAGAGTCTCTGACCTCATTGTGCATACGGTACTACCAAATCAGGGCATTTATTAGGTTCACCTTCAAATAAAATTTTTAAAAAGATTAATTTTCGTTCATTTTACTTTTTTCCTCAGTGAAGATATTTCCAGGGAGAAAGAGGTAGCCTTGGGAACTTAAAGAAAATGGACTAAGCTTAAAACAGTTAAGTGGCACATGCTGGAATGAGGCAACTAGGTGTACAGAGTGACTAAGACTCTCAGAGTCCATGGTGGCCAGAGAGCATGCATTTGTAGTGTGTCTCTATAAGATTCATTAGAATAGTGAGAGTAAGCTTAAAATTTTAACAGCAACTAAATAGAGAATTTTACAGGTAGGAGAGAGTGTCCTCATCTGATAAAAACCAAGAATTAGGTTAGCTTTTTCATGAAAAGAAGTAACCTGGTGATGATGTTTTCTTAGCGAGTTTATATCTGACTATACTATGCAGAATAAACTACAATAAGAGAAAAAAAAAACTGGATCCAAGGAGATAGCAAGGAATTTATCATAAAGCCTCCTATTGCTGAGATGAGTGTGTAGGTAGGATGGAGACATGAGAAGCGGAAATACATGATTCCTACAAGAATCATGGATTCCTACAAAAATCATCAGGAGATCACATACCAGCCACTTATGCTACCCAATTTTCCTTAGTCATAACAAGGAAGGGGAACCAAAATCATTAAATTGTTACGAAAAATCAAGAGCAGGGAAACAGACTGCTGCACAGAAAGAAGTAATTCAGGTAATATCAACTCCACATTAAAGACCTCTAAACCTCAGCTCCATTGAAACCCAATCCCTCCACTGGCGACTGGGTCGCCTCCTCCCTTATCAGTTCAAGGACATCATTCCTAGAGCTGCTTCCTTTCTTGCAGCAATATTTCTTCTACTGGGTCATTTTTTGAGCTTCCATATATGACACCCAAATATCTCCCGTTAAACATTAAAAACAATTCTCTCTTGACTCCATTCTCTTCTTTCATTTTCTTTTACAGCAAATATTAAATCATTATTTAATACTTGGCTCTGCTTACTTTCTTCAATTCCTGTCCTCCCTTTTGCTTGTGAACCCTCTGAAAGCAAGCATCTCCCCCCTACCCCCACCAAACTATGAACAAGTCAGCCAGTGGACTTTATGTTGTTAAATGCCACATTTCTTCTTGATCTACCCACAGCATTTGAAACATTTGACTTCACTCCCCTTTTAAAAACAGTTCCTTCACATGGCTTCTAAGATCCTACTCTTTGATTCTGGTCATTCTTTTGTTCATTCTACTCCTTAGTTGGCTTACTATTCATTTGCTGGATTTATTTTCTGCTGTCCTATATTAGAAAGTAAGTCATTGATAGCAAAGATATTATTTTGTATCTCTCACAACCAGAATAGTGCTTGGCACACAGTAAGTGCACAATAACTGTTTATCAACTAGGTAACTAACAAAAAGAAAGAGCTATCTAAGTTAAAAATAGAATTGAAATAACAAATATTTTAATGGACAATGAATGATAAAATGAATCTATCTGAAGATTCAAGTTGCTGATTTGGTCCACTGAATCAAGGAAATTTCAGATTAAATAATGCAAAAATAAAAGAAGTGTCAAATAATAGAAGTTAAGAGACATAGATACAGGTTATTCAAAAACATCTAATAGGAGTTCTGGGCAGAAACATCAGAAACACGGGGAGGTGGCAGTACTCATTAAAATATTGTCAGAAGGGACGCCTGTGTGGCTCAGTTGGTTGGGCAACTGCCTTTGGCTCAGGTCATGATCCCGGAGTTCCGGGATCGAGTCCCGCATTGGGCTCCCAGCTCCACGGGGAGTCTGCTTCTCCTTCAGACTTTCTCCTCGCTCATGCTCTCTCTCACTGTCTCTCTCTCAAATAAATAAATAAAATCTTTAAAAAAAATATTGTCAGAAATTTTTCTAAACTGATGAAAGATGTAGTTTCAGACTGAATGATCTTAGTAAACAATATGTTGCATTCAAAAGAAGCAAAAATATTTATAGTCCTATCCTAGTAAATTTTATAACTCCAAGGATAAAGAATATACCTTAAGAACATTCAGAGATTTAAAAATAAGTTACAAAAACCAAGTTATCAGGGTGGCATAGATATTCATATCTTAAATACTTGGTCACAGGAGAGTCAAGGAACATCATCAAATTTCTCAAGGCAAAGAAAAAGGGAGAGAGAGAGAGAAATAAAGAGAAAAGAAAAAAAGAAAAGAGCCTGGAGTTCTAAACCTGCTTAATGATTAATTAAAAGATGGGCAAATAACAACCCTTATGGATATAAAAGAACTTAAAAATAATCATAACTATATGATAAAGTTATTCAAGGACATCTGTCAACCAAATAAATAATATAAGAAAGCTAAAGAACATGGATACACAAAGAATGTATGACATAGAAAATGGGAGCAAATCGGATTTTAAAATAAAATCTATTAGACCTTGATGCCTGGGTGATCTCTCTTTTAATGACAAGACATATTTGCTTCCCTGTGGTCCAATTTCACTGTTTTGTTTTTTTTTCTGGAGTGGATATTTACATATTATAAAGCCTTTTGTGGATTTTGAATTTTATAATTAAACATGGAACAATTAGTATGAAGTCACTAAATTCCATTGAAAGTAAGTTTTTGATGATAGAAAATATGTCAGCCATTGTTTTAGTCTATTACATCGACTATGCTTAGTATAAGCAATTGTTATGGGCTGAATTGTGTCTCCCCCACATTGACAATTTATGAAGCTGTAGTAGAGTAGGATGGACCTCCAACCCCATTTGACTAGTGTCTTTACAAAAACGAGGAAATCTGGACACAGACACACACAACACCGTGTGGACATTAAGGCAGAGGTCAGGTGATGGTCCACAAGCCAAGAACACTAAAAATTACCACCAGACCACAGAAGCTAGAAGAGAGGCATGGAACAGCCAACAGAAGGAATTAACCATGTTGACACCTCGATCTCAGACTTTCAGTTTTCAGAATTGTGACAAGTTTTTACTGCTGAAGCATACAGTTCGAGGTACTGTGTTACAACACCCCTAGGAAACTGTTTTGGCAGTCAAAAAATATTTGTTAAATACATGAATGAAATATCTTTCATGAGTGAACATCATAAATGCTGTGTACTGTAACTAATTTGTAAACATTTAAAAAGCCTATATTTATAGTTATTTAGGTGTGAACCAGAATTGGAGACAGTTGACAATGGTAGTGTTTGGAAAAATGGGACTAGTCAGAGAGGAAATTTACCTTTCATTTTATCCTTTTTTTGGCCATGTGCATGTATCACTTATACTTATAAAAAGATAAAAACATGGAGCTGGTAAATAAACCAATGCTGTCTTACTGGAAGCATATTTTTCTCGAGTTAAGCAGTGAGACAATTTAAGGCTTGGAATTGATTCAGGGATTTTTACTTCATATACTTATAATTATGGGAAACATGCTATCTCTCAAACAAAATAAGCTACATTCTCTGTAGAAGTGCCCTCATGTTACTGGCTATTGTTTATAGTTATTTTTATTACAATTTCCAACGAACTATCAGATAAAATTAAGAATGAGGAAATATACAAATGTGAGGTGATTAAATGGTTTAACTGGAACAAGAAGAGTGAAAAAGTAGTGCGAATTATTACTGTACACTAAAGTAATGCTCAATGTTCTGTGCCTGTCTTCCCTCAATCACCTGTTCTGCAGAAATGTAGTAAGTGCACCCTATATGCCATGCACGCTCCAGGCATTGGGAAGAGAATGGTGAATCAACTGAGTATGCTAGTCCCTGCTTTCAAGGAATTTACTATAATGCTTAAGTTTGCGTACTACAGAAGTCCCCCCACGTCCCCCCACTTATCCACGGGAAAACGTTCTAAAAGGTTCAGTGGATTCCTAAAACGCCGTATAACACAGAACCCCTTAGGTACTGTTTTTCCCTGAACATACATACATAGCTCTTATAGAGTTTAATTTATAAATTAGGCATAGTAAGAAATTAACAACAGGGGCGCCTGGGTGGCTCAGTGGGTTAAAGCCTCTGCCTTCAGCTCAGGTCATGATCCCAGGGTCCTGGGATCGAGCCCCGCATCGGGCTCTCTGCTCCGCGAGGAGTCTGCTTCTTCCTCTCTCTCTGCCTGCTTCTCTGCCTACTTGTGATCTCTCTGTCAAATAAATAAATAAAATCTTTAAAAAAAATAAATTAACAATTAATAATGAAATAGAACAATTCTAACAACATAATGTAATCACAGTTATTTGAATACTGTCCCTTTCTGACCATATCTTATTGTGCTGTACTCACCCTTCCTGCGAGGACGTGAGAGGATGAAACGCCCGCAGAGTGAGTCTGCGAGGTGATGACGTAGTTCTTGGGGCCTACACTGGCGACTACTGACGTCAAGATTCTGCGTCAGAAGGAGGAGCCTTGGCTTCCAAAGGCAATTGGCCCCAGGTAACGGAAACCGCAGATAAAGGGAGATTACCTAGATTACTGAGGCTGCCTCTAATAAATTAGCACGAACTTAATGCCTTACTAGTACAGAACTTTTTTTTTTTTTTTTTTTTTTTTTTTTTTTTTTTTTTTTTTGGAGGTGGGGAAAGAGTTGAGGGGAGGGGCAGAAGGAGAGGAAGAGAGAGAATCATAAGCAGGTTCCAAGCTGCTCAGCACGGAGCCCGAGGCGGGGATTGATCCTCCCACCCTGAGACTATCACCGGCGCCGAAATTGAGTGTCGGGCGCTAACCTGACTGACCCAGGCGTCCTCAAAGTACAGTTTCTTTCTCTCACAGTTCCTGACGCTAGAAATCAAAGTGTGCTGGCGGGGCTGTGCTCTCACAGAAGACAGAGAGACAGCCCTTCCCTTTCTTTTCAAGCTTCTGGCAGCTCCGGGTGTTCCTTGGCTGCATCATTCCAGTCTCTGCCCCCATCTTCTCAGGGCCTTCTGCGCTGTGTCTGTGGTCTCTTCTGTTATGTATAAGGACCCACCTCATCTCATCTTGAGATTCCTAATTACATCTCCAAAGACCCTTTTCCCCAATTAGGTCACATTCACAGGTTTCCGGATTAGGATATGCACATACTGTTTTGGGGCTCTTCAATTCAATCACTACAATATGGATAAGGGAACAGGTTAAGTCCAACACAGTGTAGTAAGTGCTAGGCTACGATATGTACAGGGGGTTACAGCATGCACAGATGAAACCTGGAAGGAAGGAGAACCCAGTTCGGTCTGAGGGGTTCAGGGGCGACTGTCTGAGTGAAGTGACACGTGAGATGAGACCTGAATAATGCCAAGGGCGGGAAGGTGGGCTGGGTGAGCTTTCCGGGGGAGAGCTAGCGTATGCTGAACTTAGGTCACTGAGAGGAGCTATAAAATATGAGATGAGGAGAAGCACAGAAGAAACTACATAGGTGAACAGCGCCCAGAATGTGACTGTCCTTGAAAACCACGTCTAGCATATTGGAATGTTAAAGCTATGGAGGAGAACGGAGCAGATTTGCATTGGATGATGATAATTTGGAGCGCAGCATGAAGTGTGGATTTGTGGGTTTTAGGACTGGAATCCAAAGAAATCAGTTAGGATGATGTTGCAGTAACTTGAGCAAGAGATATTGAGGGGATTAAGGGGAGAGGGACAGAAAATACTGAGGATGGAGAAATATTATATTCATAATTATTGTTAGTTACCGCTAAACTCACAGGTGCATTTCTACAGTGTTTCTAAAGTGAATATGGGTTCCAAAGCTCTCAACTTTTCCTCTGAGCTTTCATTCTGGCACTAGGACTAGCCCACAGAGAGAGAGAGAGAAGTGGAGAGATGGAGAGAGAGAGAGAAAGAGAGAGAGAGAGAGAGGAAGGGAGGAGGGGTAACAATAAGGTTCTAGCAACTGTTTTTAATAAGCATTTTGAATTTCTGAAACACATCTTTTACAAATGGATTGATTTCCTTCTGTTCTTAGAGCCATGGATACACTTTGATTGGCATTGCTCCAAAGTAAATTTGACCTTTTAAACCCCTTCCTAAGTGAAAGGATGGCACTCTACATTTGGGTGGTGGATACTGCTTCTGACTCACTCTTAATTCTATGTACCTGTTTAGTTCTTCTGGTTTCAAAAAGTTTCATGAGGAGGTTAGGAATGCAGAAGGGTGTTATCAAAGTGGCAGTGGAATCCTGTGCAGAAAGAACGGAGGCGGCCACAGGGGGAGAAGGTAAATATGTCACTTTGAACATAAGCAGTCCCTCAAGGCAAACAGTAGTGCGCTTCAGGAAAACTCTGCCTGCTGCTTCTCACCTGGGTGCCCACTGCTCCTGCAGGGGTGGTACTTAATGACTGACACATGCAAGCAAGATCATAGGCATCTGCAAGTGGACTGGCAAGCAACCTCAGGAGAAAATACTTGTGAATTTGCTAATAAATCATTCAGAATCAAGTTTTATTGTTAAGTGGTTAAAATGGTAACAATTACTTGAAAACACTATGTCAAGGAAAGCGCTCAGGATTTGAAGTGCAGAACCACCACCACAAAAGTTCCTAGTCAAGGCGATTCACTGGAAGTGTGTCACCTACATCTCTTTGGTAGTTTAAGCGTGACTGTGGCTGTTTTGCATTCCCTTCCAATAGCAGTGGTTCCTAGGTTCTATTAACACGCTTCCACTGTTTGCTTTTTTTTTTTAAGACTTTATTTATTTGTTTGACAGACAGAGATCACAAGTAGGCAGAGAGGCAGGCAGAGAGATAAGAGGAAGCAGACTCCCTGCTGAGCAGAGAGCCCGATGTGGGGCTTGATCCCAGGACCCCGAGATCATGACCTGAGCCGAAGGCAGAGGCTTTAACCCACTGAGCCACTCAGGCGTCCCTACTGTTTGCTTTCTTAGTAGAGACTGACTCTTAACATTTCTTCCATGAGCCCTTATACATATTAAGTAGGGAATCAAACCACAGGGTGCGCATTTTTATTATTTGCAGTATTCTGTTTTAGTCTCCCATCATAAACTATGGATTTTACATGGCTTTTTACATACGTTGATAAAGTATAGTGGCATACAAATGTTCCTTCTTCAAGACTGCAGCTCTTCCTGCCCTTCTATACCCTTCTCACCCATTCTCCCTTACCTCCAACAACTTGATGTCACCAAGTTTTGCTCCAGTGATTTGCACAGTAACCAGAGCTCAGCTAAGTATTGTACAGTACTCTGACTTTAGAAGGGAATACCAGAGGCGCAAAATATTGGGCAGCAGCTCACATGTATATAAGTCACTGTATCAGCTTACCTATTGACATCTCCTGAGTAGATCTGGTCCCCTTAAAAAAAATTTGGGGGCGCCTGGGTGGCTCAGTGGGTTAAAGCCTCTGCCTTCGGCTCAGGTCATGATCTCAGGGTCCTGGGATCGAGCCCCACATCAGGCTCTCTGCTCAGCAGGGAGCCTGCTTCCCCCCCACCTCTCTCTGCCTGCCTCTCTGCTACTTGTGATCTCTGTCTGTCAAATAAATAAAGAAAATCTTTTTAAAAAAGGAAAAATTTTATGTGAAAGATAGAACTTAAAGTTTGCAATCAACTGGCTTCCTGTAAGCAATATGAGTATTTCCTATTTATTTTCTATCAATAAAATAAATGGTCTTAGTGTTCAGGTTTGGAAATTTAGGATTACAATAACTATAACATATTGCATGTGAAGGACAAATTTATTTCCATTTTAAGTTGCCCAGAATAGGCTGAGGGACAACTTTGCATGCTTTTTATTTCTAGTCTATGTCCAATTTCAAGTATAAAAATTTAGTGCTTTACATAATCACTAATATGTTTTTAAAAAATTTGGGTGAAGATTATACTGAAATCTGCTGGCTAATTTCCTTTCTCTCCTTGCCTCCTTAATGATCGCTCACAGTATGGAACTTGTTTGAAATACTTTTCAGCTTGTTTAAAATTTATCATGCCTCAACCCAAACACTGAAGACATCTGAGAGAAACCACTTTGTAACTTCTAAGTGGATAGAGATAATATTTATGATAAAAGTCTATGTTGCTCAGAGGGAAAGAGTACAGAATAATTGAATTAAATGAAAATTCATGCCTCAGGAAAAGAGTAACTTTTCAGTATAAAACTAGAAACCAGGAGAAGCTGAGAAAAATAAACTTTATTTTAGGCTCTATTTTCAGTTTTTACAAATTTATTTTATATTCTTGTCAGCAGATACCTGAAATGATAGTTAAATTCTTAAAGCTGTGTTTTTTTTTCTTTTTTGCACACCAAGTGGACAAATGTCTGAAATAGAAGGATAAAACATTTCCTTTCATCATTCAAAAAAACCTTAATATTAGGTTTGTGTTACATTTTGATGTTGGCCAATTCTTTCTGATTACTTTTAAATTACAGCTTCTCCAAGATAATATGCATAACTCAGCATCTTCTCTGTGGGGCAGCAACTTTACATTGGTAACAGGACATACCACTATTAACACTCTAAATTATAGCCCCTTGGCCTTGTCAATATACACACATTATTCCAGTTAAAATGAAATGCAAGGATGTTCAAAGTCTCTTCCAGCTGGAACATTCCATGAGCCTATGAAAAGCAAATTCTATCTCTCATTCCATATTTGTAGGATGCTGCCTACAACAGTTTAGTCAAGCACACAATGTCTTGCTTGTTGGGTAAATGGACATGTGACAGGACATTAAACATCATGCTACCATCTTACAGCAAAATGAAGACAAAATGCAAGGATGTTATCAAGACATGGGTCAAAATTAAAGTCCTAATACCCGATGGCAAATACATACTGTGAGACATAACAACTCTGTACCCAAGAGCTCAGCTATTTGTTTCTTAATGTAGGTGCTGGTCTGCTGTGTTGACCAAATTTCACTTCCCTGTGCCTTTGGTGGGAGGGTGGAGGGGGTAAGAAATGGTACATTGACCTTGAAGGTGATATTTACCACAGAGACCTCGCCTGCTTCTGGTTTCCTTTTACATCTCCCTTGGAAACATGTGGGAGTAGAACACCACCAGCCAACTTGCAAATGTCCCTGTGGTAGTGACCACTTACTTCCTCTGTGTTTTGTCACATCCTCTACTCCAAGTCTCAATAAAGCCTGCATTGTTGCAGGGAGCCAAATACGGCATCTCAGATTGTGCCTGATTATTGCAGACATTGAAAATTAATTTATACAGGTATGTAATTTTTATATATGTATTATATATATTAACTTACATCTATGTATATACCCATGTAATATTTTTGTTCAGTAAACTTATTTTATCCTTAATACTCCTGCTATAGGCTTTATACACTTCACAATACTCTTAAGAAAAAGTTTAACTCATTCAAAAACTCAAGGAATAGATTTTGTGGCACAAATTGACACTTAATTGAAATAACATTTAAACCACAGTGTTGAAAATGAAGGTTGTCATCAGCACACTGAGCGTGAGCCCCAGTCTTTCACCGTGTAACAACAGAGGTGGAACTGCATGGTCTCAGAGTGCTGTCCTCTGCACACATTGTCATCCATCAGACAACTCACATCCCTCAGAGTGACTATGGGCTTATTATTAAAGAATTCCTTTATTTAAACTCAAGGAAGATGAAAGTGGAAATTTGACCTTTTATTAGATATTCATGAGTACTTTTTTCATCTGGTATACTCTGACTGAAATACCTTTGGGTATCACTTCAAAGTAACTCTAAAGAAAATTTCCAATTCTGCATTAGGTCAATATGTGAGTAGAATGTGAAACACTGTAACCAGAATTGAATTTTTAGCAAACAAGGAATTATTCTTCTGCTTTTTTACTTATAATGTTTTTAGTCAATTATGTTTTTAAATCACCTTGTTATGATTGCCCATCATAAAAAATTAATTAGTAGCACTCCATAGATGATTCTTCCATATCTGTGAGAGTATGAAACTTATTGAGATTCACTGTCTCCTCATCATTTTACAGTTGAACCATTTTGTAAGTACATGTCCCAATAATGCTTTAGTCATCAAGCAAATGTCCATGTTCTTCATTTCACTTTCCTGATCACCAAATACTAGCTGGGAGGAAATTAACAAAACTAGCATTTTTTTTCAGGACTCATTAGTATGCTGAAATCTGATTATTTATTTATTTATTTATTTAATGTAAAGTGAGTGAGCCTGGAAGCTAAAAACCCAAGTTTGAAAACAGAAAGTTGCTTTGCCTAAGCTGAAGTATGGCATATGAAGTACTGTCCTCCTCTTTTGCTGTTTATATCACCATGAAAGAGTTTGCAAAAGACATCCTAGCTTTTAAAAGTGATGGTTTAGGGGCACCTGGGTGGCTCAGTGGGTTAAAGCCTCTATCTTCAGCTCAGGTCATGATTCCAGGGTCCTGGGATTGAGCCCCATGTCAGGCTCTCTGCTCTGCGGGGAGCCTGCTTCCTCCTCTCTCTCTCTCTCTCTCTCTCTCTCTCTCTGTCTGCCTCTCTGCCTACTTGTAATCATTGTCAAATAAATAAATAAAATCTTTAAAAAAAAATAAAAGTAATGATTTACAAAATGGCTTCCTTGAAGTATTTTTTATTTCATTTACCTCCTAAGACTGAAATCTGTGTATCTAAGAAAATAAAATTTTACTTCTCAAGAACAGTTAAAGTAGGGACAGAGAGATTCCTCTCCTTCATTCTCATAAGGGCACTGTCTTTGCATCCTTCAAAGCTCAGCCCAGGCATCGCTTGGTGAAACCTTCTCTGACTTCCTCACAGGGACAAGGTCCCTTTCCTACCTTGTAATGCTCCTACCTCCATAGACTTAAATACTTTCCACCTTCGGTTAGGTTGAATCATGATTTTACTCTCCTTGGGGTTCCAAACTTAATATCATATTAGGTTCTAAAAGGAATAGTTATTGAAGTTAATTTAACTATTTTCTTGTTATTTATGTTACATTGCCCTTTCAACATGTAAACTCTTTTACGTAGGGATGCATATATGATTTTTATTTGGATCTTATACCACACATGACAGAGTGCTGGGAAAGGGAAGGTACTTAATATTTATTTAGTTAATGAATGCATATTCCAGGCTCTATTATATAATGATATTTAGATAGCAAAGATGTCCATGAGGGTTGGCTTATCTTCTAAATCCTCCCTCAAATTTTGTCAGTCTTTCTCCACACCTGTTCTCAGACAGTTCAGCTTACTCTCAGATCTACAGGACAATTGAGTCAAACCAACTAACCAACCAACCAACCAACCAACCACAACAGCTACTGCTAAAGTCCATGGTGTTGTCTATGTGTCAGGCACTGTTTTCATTACTTCTTTATATTAACATTCAATCTTCCTAACAAAAGAGTGGAGTATTCCATTATACAGATGAAAAAAACTGAGGCACAGAGAAATCAGTAACATACACACAAGATTACAAAGCTACAAGTGAAGGAAGCAGCTTGGTTGCAGAGTCCATTGGCTTAATTACTTGGTTCTATGCATACCCATAGGGTAGACAGTGTGGAGGCTAATCACAGGCCAAGCAGCACTCCAAAAATCTCTAACTAAAGTAGCTACTGACCCTGGCTGTTACTTATGCTGTGAATATAGATTCTGCCTGCAATTTTTCAGTTATGTAATTGTCAATTCACTTTGAATTTGGGTTAAAAAATGGATTGTTACGGGAATTGTACTAGGCAGTTTGTTTAATCACATTTTCTATCTCATTTAATGTTCTAGCAAACTTGTGATATAGGGAAGGTTGTCTTCATTTTTTTTTTTTAGGGATATATAAGCTTTACAAAGATTAAATGACACTCTTCAATTTAGACTGTGCTCTTTCTCCTCATCAACAGCTTATTCTCTTGGTTAGAAAATCGAGGTGAGACCAGGCACCTAGGTGGCTCAGTTGGTTAAGCATCTGCCTTCTGCCTGGGTCTTGATCCCAGGTCCTGGGACTGAGCCACACATCAGGGTCCTGCTCAGGGGGGAGCCTGCTTCTCCCTCTCCACCCCTCCCCCCGCTTGTGCGATCTTTCTCTCTCTCTCAAGTAAACAAACAAAATCGTAAAAAAAGAAAAAAGAAAAAGAAAATCAAGGGCAGACCAAGCCATTCATTTTCTAGACCAAATAGTAATGCTATTTCAACTTCTTTTTAAACCTCTGGGATAACTTTTATTGTATATGAAACCCTTAATGTATATAAGACCCTTTTCAAGTTCCAGTGGCTCAAAAAATAGAACCCCAAATCAAAGAGTTTCATGAATCACTAGTTTTATTCCTGTGCCAATGTAGAAACAGAACTGAAAGAAAAAAAAAAAAAAAGAAAAGTGTATTTTCCTATCTGCTTATGTTTCCTTTGAAAATTGTAAGGTTATCTCTAAAGTAACACTATAATTTTCTTGACAGTTAGAACATTATCTGTGGAATAGAGACCTTGTGGGCAGCAGGGATAAGTACTTTAGTTCTAAGAACGCAAGCCAGAGAGTGAACGGGTCTGTTGGCATCACTGCACTTAGTACCCAGATAACAGAGGCAAGGCCCTGTCCTGTAGGCTATGTTAGTTCTCCCCGCTCTTGTGGATATTGGCATTTCTTGAAGGGAGGCAGCCAAAACCTGTGCTGGTTTTGTTGGTATTAAGAGATTAATAAGTTGGTCCTGGTTTATAGTAACAGAAATCCACGAGGAAGAAACATTTAATCAGTTTCACTATTACGATAGCCTCTAATGTGCATTTGGCTCTGAAATACCCATTAATTATTTAAAATAACATCAGAAACGTGTATTAATTCTTGCTCCAATAAAAGCTGATGTTGGGTTAATGGGAATTTATTAATGATCTTGTTACTAATAACGTAAATTCGCAGTTTGGGTCCAAGTCACAGCTTGGATCAGAGGCCCATCACACATCATAACTACTTAAAAAAAAAATCTGAAACAAGAAACATCCAGATCTAATTGCTCTCATTCAAAGTATATTTTTCTGCCTTAAAGGCACCTGGCAGCAAATCTCCCTACTTTATGTGGTTTTCACGATATAAATTACAAAGAAATTTACTATTGTCTGACACTTTCTAAACAAATCCCTTAACCTCTCCTACTTGTTTGTCTTTCAATCTCTTACTCTATTTTTCCTGTCATTTCCCATCCACTCTACCCCCAAATTCCTCAGAATGACATGAACCAGAAAAGTTGAAGAATTTCTGAACTAGTGGCTTCCCAACCTTTTTGATCATGTGCTTCTCAGTGACGATGTGTATGTTATTTAATTATAAACTATAACATATATACTTTTCTATTAATATATATCTTATAGAATATATATATAATTAAAGGATAAATTAAAATTCAATGTGAATAGATTCTAATATTTTTCTCCTCTACACTTAACTCTTGCCCTTTCCTCTCTGAAAATAACTGAGTAGATTTGAAACAACATTAACCCCTCAGCATTCTCTGCACTGGGTTAGTGACAATGAATTAGTTGTTTTGAGATGAACAGTAATAATAATCAAACTTGAGGTTGCCTCAGAGACCCAGATTTTACATAGTTCTTTTCTCCCTCTTCCTTCATGCTCTGTTTTAGCATGGTACTAGCAGGAAGCACAGATAGGAGATTATGGTACAAAGCATGGGATGTCTGGTTTCGGATGTGGGTTGTATGGTTCCATTTCTTCTGCATCTTTATACGTGGGCTCTAGATATCTGATTTTGTCTTCTGAAAATAAATCCTTAACCATGACAGGAATATTCATTCATTCAAACACCTATGAATAGAGTTCTAAGCCCTGGGCTGAAGGATATAGACATAAATTTGAACTGCTACAGATAAAAAACTGTCCCCACCAAGGTTATGCTTTAGTAAGCAATGGAGTGATCAAATGATTTTATAGTAAACATTATAAAAGAGATGAGTCTTCTATGAGTGAAGAGAGAATCAAGCAACTAATTTGGCTGAGGAGATTTGGGAAAGTCCCCCCCAAAGGGAAACTATTTGAGAATCTTGAAAATAGCTCATTTAGCCTGGGGGAGATACAGCCTGGGAAGGCTAGCTCTACTCAGCGGAGTTCCTCAAGTGAACTGAGAATAACAATAATTTATCTCCACCTGCTCCGTAATCACTGGACTCAAATTCATGTTCCTTGTCTCCCCCTTAGACTCCTGCTGGTGATAACCACAACTGCATCATGCTGAAATCAGATTTGATTCCCAGCCTTCTACAAATCCACTTTTTGTCAAGGACTTGTCATGTTGCTTTTCCTTGCAATTGACTGGGGTTTGTCTTGGTATCCTATCATAGTTTATCCTTCTCTTTCCTCTCTTTCTCTCTTTCTTTCTTCTTTCCTTATCCTCCTCTTCTTGTGCCCTACCCCTTCTCTCTTTCTCTGGCACTACTGTTCCCTCCCTGTGGTACTTGCCTTATGTGTGAGTCAAACAAAAGTCTTACTGGGGAATTTGAACAGACGTCTTACTGGGGATATTGAAAATGCTCAATGTTTGTTACTGATTGGTTTTATCAGACACTGTATCTGGTGTTATCTTTTATCATATAATTAAATGTGGTTTTGTTTTGGTTTGTTCACATTTCTACGTGGTTTTACGGGAATCATTTTTATTATGCGGCAAAATATTTAAGCCCCAAATATCTGAAAATATGTTTTTGGCTTCCTAGTTGTTTGTAAGGCAAAAACCAGTTTAAATGGCATAACCTAATTTGATGGTTTTCAGTGGCCAAACAACACAAAGAGAGCTATTAGTGAAGTTACCAGATGTACCTGGGACACGAACCCAGCTAAAATATAGCTGGGAAGACCTAGTGTTGTCTATCTATACTCCAACTTTCCACTGGGTAATGACTTCTCTGCCAGCCCTAATCCTTGACCTATGGAAACGAAGTTTAAAAACAATACAATCTACTCAACAAGACTGTGTCTTTAAAACCCACATGACCTTAGTGTAAAATCATTCTGTTATCATGAATCTATCTGCAAAGCTATATATACTTTCTAGTCCTCCCCTCTTTATCAAATGATACCAGGCTTATTAACAAAGTCTAATTCTCCCCTAGTCCTTGCTTTCATTCAACATGTCTTAGGGCCTTAACTTAACCATCCTTTCGTTTTTTACTTCTTAGAAAATTTTTTCCTTCCCTTTTATATTCTTCCAGCTGGCTTCCTATCTTTGTCCATTCTTTTTTTTTTTTTTTAAGATTTTATTTATTTATTTGACAGAGAGAGATCACAAGTAGGCAGAGAGGCAGACAGAGAGAGGGGGAAGCAGGCTCCCTGCTGAACAGAGAGCCCGATGTGGGGCTCGATCCCAGGACCCCGGGATCATGACCTGAGGCGAAGGCAGAGGTTTTAAACCACTGAGCCACCTAGGAGCCCCCTGTCTTTGTCCCCCTATCTTTGGCATAATTTACTATGTTCTTTATGTCACCCATCAGTCAATGACAGGCTCCTCATGCTACTAGGCTCCTACATAGGCATTCAGAAGACAGAAAAAAAGGAGGTCATAGAGAGGAATGAGAAGGTCATTTCAATTGTGAGTGCACTTTTCCTGAATTTATACATATTTTAGAGATAGGGTAAGGAGAAAATACTTGATTTTATCAGTCATTTCTAATTAATGTATTACATTTGTCCAGAGATAAAATACGCTAGATACAGCATAATGTTTTGCTCCTGGGAAGTTTTCCATAAAAAAAAAATGCAGCATTTGGTTAACATCACTTTGAATTGTTTCTTAACACTGAAAGATATTCTATAGTGTGAAATTAAATCAAGTATTTATAGAAAATACCACAGAACATATAGCAGCCTGTTTATTCCTTTCACAACAGGCCATGATATATTGGAATAGATTTCCTCAACATGTTTAATGTTATGAGTTATCCCTCATTATAAAATTTCTCCTTCTTTGATAATAGAATTTTTATCAGAACCTGCTTATCCAGAATAGAGACTCCATTTCTCAGCCCCTATTGCTTACTGTGGCCCTGCAACCAAATTCTAGCACAGGGGGGCGCCTGGGTGGCTCAGTGGGTTAAAGCCTCTGCCTTTGGCTCAGGTCATGATCCCAGGGTCCTGGGATCAAGCCCCACATCGGGATCTCTGCTCAGCGGGGAGCCTGCTTCCCCCTCTCTCTCTGCCTGCCTCTCTGCTTACTTGTGATCTCGGTCTGTCAAATAAATAATAAAATCTTAAAAAAAAAATTCTAGCACAGGAAATATGGGAGAAAAAAAGTGTGTCCTTTCTGGGTCCTGCCTGTACACAGGAGTGTCTCCAACCCTGCACTCTCTCTTCTTCCCACTGACTTGACTGTCAATAAGGGATCAAGGTGGTAGAGCAGTTAGATCAAAGGAGTCTGGAGTTTTGAAAACATAGAGGCTACATATTAGTCCAGAACTATTTATGTCTAATTATTATGCATATGTGAGAAAAAAAGATAATTTTTAAGTCACTTATGCTGGTTTTCTACAACAGCAGTCAAAACTACAGCATAAATGATAGAGTTTATTTTATTGTTGGAATGTGGGATTTTTGTTCAAATGTGGAATTAGGTGTCTTCTCAAGTTCCAGATCATTTTTTGCACTATATTTTGGAGTTTATATTGCTTTGTAACATGGTTCATGTTTTATGTGATCAAATAAAAATATGTTCATACATTTATATAACTATCATGGTTATGCAAAACTTTGGGAACTATTTAAATAGTCTCTAGAGAAGACTGAATTTTGAACTCTCTTTAATTAGCTAACCACCATCAAGAACAAATACGCTAGTTCTTTTAAAAAGTCTAACCTCAAGTCTTTCCCTACATATTTTCCATCTTCACATCTCATTTGGTTTAAAGAGACCACTTCTTAGACTGACTCCCTCCTCCAGATTTCTGTGGAATTTGTCTCTGAGAATTGCTCTTAACCAGCTGCCTTACCCCAAAGACCCACCCACGCTCTATAAGCACTGATCATATGCCACACAACCTTCTGACTCATTTGCTAATGTCTGTTCCTACTCTCCTTGGTTTTCCTTTTATTTCAGTGGCTTCATTTAATGACATATTTCACCATATTTAGGAGAATTATTATCTTAAAATATTAATATATATACTACAAATGTAGTCCTCTCCACTTGAGACTCTTAATAAATATATATGTATCTATCCTTGATGGCCAGAAATAACACTGGAAAACAACAAAAAAATACATCATGTAAAACAATGAATGTCTGCCAAGATTTATGGGTTTCAAGGAATGATAATGTATATCTGAAGTACCATGATGCCTCTAGCACAATGCTATTTCAGAACATTCTGAGGATCACTCTTAGAAGCTCTACTTTAGTTTTCTTTCTTTTTTTCCAAGTCTTAGGATCTTGATTATATCCTGACCCCCACTGTCCACCCCAAAAATCATGCTTATAAATTCAATGAAGGATTCGCTTCACTCATATGACCATCAGATAATAAGCTGATTAAAGTTCTCTCACTAAAATTTTATTAGCTTATATTCTGATCCACCTTTTCTTTCTTTTTTTTAGAGATTTTATTGATTTATTTGACAGAGAGAGAGATCACAAGTAGGCAGAGAGGCAGGCAGAGAGAGAGAGGGGGAAGCAGGTTCCCCGCTGAGCAGAGAGCCTGATGCGGGGCTTGATCCCAGGACCCTGAGACCAGACCTGGGCCCAAGGCAGCGGCTTTAACCCACTGAGCCACCCAGGCACTCCCAATCCACCTTTTCATGCACTAATCTTAAAGCTGTCACCATGGCTGACAAATAGTTTTACAGATATAGACAATTAAGCAAATTCTTTTCGACATCTGGAACCTAATACCTTAGACATGAAAATGTGGCTCGTGTGTCTCCCCAAAAGGCTTACCTATTTTAAATGACATACAATAACATTAGGAATGGAGTAGTTGATTGGAACTCTTGTCGATATTTTGAAAAACTTTGTAAATACTTGTTTCCATTTCACAGAAGTGATGATAATCATAAGAACTATTTAAGGGATCATTATGTGCTATGCAGAAAATGCTCCAAGTAATTTATCTATGTAACATTATTTCATTTTTGTACTTCTGTTCATTGTATGCATTTCACCCATAATTCTATCACTTTTTATAAAAATTATATAGGATAAAAGGTGAGAAACCACCTGCTTCTATAGTTTTAATTCCATTCTTTCAAAGTAACTGCTATTAACAATTTTATCCCAATTTAGCTAGAATTTCATATTTAATCATATAGAGAGATTTATACCCCATTTATATTTATATCTGTGTATGCACATTTTGTCCTATAAGGTTGGTATGTGCTAGACATAGTGGTCTGCCACTGCCTTTTCCCACATATACTGTATCTTCAGCATTATTCAGTTAACACACACAGATCTCACTATATCTTTTTAATGGCTACATAGCATTCCAACAATAGATAAGCAATGATTAAACATTCATTATTGGTGGAAATTTAGGTTGTTTCCTTTTTTGTCAGTAACATACAATATAATAATGAACACCTCTGCCCATATATTTTTATATGTTTTACTGTTTTCCTTGGTAAGGTTCTAAAATGGCTATTTGCCAGTTCAGAGGTATTTTAATATTTTAATATTCAGTATAAAATAGAACAGAAATTCCTACAGACTTTGATTATAGAAGCTTCTCCCATAATCAAACCTTTCCAGAGTAACTCCTAAACTTGAAATTTTGCATTTAATCTGTTTATTACAAAGCATCCTGAATGAGCTGTAGAATCAAAGCAAATATTCCACCAGACAATGCCATAACACTTTAGAATGATAAAATGCTTAAAATAGAATATTTAAGTTAGAACTTGTAAATAGGTTATAATTACAGCTCTCATAAATGTAGCCATGCTACAGTGACATGTCCAAGAGCAAATTCTTTCCAGCATTCTTAGTATTGATATAAATGTCCAAGTGGTGAGCATATGTTTCTGGAATGTTTAATGTTTCTGTCAGCAGTTGGGCAGGGTTTGTCTTATTTTAGGGGAGCTATGTCATAGGTCAGTTAATAATTTCTTATGTCATTATTGCATTCCCAACAGATTTGATAGGATAAATGGACATTTCTGAAAAAGTGACCAGAGCATGCCAATCATAACAACTTTATGGAGCATTAATCTTTTAAAACAATCTAAAAGGAAGGAAGAGTTTCCCAGAGGCACAGGATGCTCTGTTGTCATATAGTTTGAGCACATTGATCTTTGTTGTCAAGTCTTTGACTTCATTTACACTAACTTGTAACATGTGACTGATCTAGTTTGTTAGCAAAACCACAGTTTATAGAAATCAGACTTTTTTTTTTACCCGCAAAAAGAGAGATTGTTTTTTCCTCATTGTAGATAGCCCCCGTTGAGCAGAACTAAGAACACTGGTTTTGTGTTAGGAGAACTGCAATTATGGGTTAATATGATTATCATAAGAGGGGGAAGGATGTTGTCCAATCTTCAGGGAGTTTTCAATGCCAATGACCAGATTGGATTTATAAAAGAAATCATATTTGTACTTCATAAGGATTGTAAGCACTACATTGCTGGAAGAATTTGGAGAAAATCTACAAGATAAGACAAACTTTGGCCAAGGGTCTGCTAGCTAAACCATGCATCCTGTAACTCTAATTTTTGCTTCTCTCACTTGGAAACTTCTTAGGGGAGTATGGCATCTACAGGATTAGTAAAGGGGCCTTGGCATCAAGAATAATTTTAGTTACTGGCTCTTTTTGGTTAAGAGTTAAAGAAAAGTTGATACGTCTAATAATGGCAAATGTGCCAGAGGATTATTTAAAATAGTATCAGTATATTTGGAGGTAGGGGAAACTGTTGCCTTTGTGTATGTAAAGGAGTCCTTTTCCCCATGTGAATGATACCCCTTATGATAAAATAAAGTTTTTAAAGGGAAAAAGAAATAAGTCTAAATAATTGACATTAAATAAAGAAAATACTCTTTCTTTCTTCCTTCCTTCCTTCCTTCCTTCCTTCCTTCCTTCCTTTCTTTCTAAAAATTAGATGACACTGTTCAGATAGGCCTTGACCTATGAGCTATCTGGTGGCTATTTAATTCCAGTTAAAGAAAGTCAAACCAATTCTGTCTCCAACACAATTCCAGAATACAATGTTCACAAACTATTATAAATAATATTAGTGAAATGAATAGGTTGTTATTATATTTTAATTTTTAAGGATTTTGAGGTTTCTCCAAGAAGATACTCTGAGTTATACAGCTATACTACAAGGCAAAAGAAACATTTACAGATCTCTTGACTCTGAGCAAAATAATAAGTGATGGTAAGAAGGATATTTATAAAATCCCCAAAGCCAGATAATCTGTGTGTGTGTCTTACCTTTCTTTTGCGAAGCCTGACTGGGCTGTCCATGGGTTCTTGGGTGGCCAGAGTTTCCTTTAAGTGTAAACACTGCATGCCCTCTCCTGAGTTGACCTTTGGGCGACTTTTGTTTTGATGTTCTGAGAAACCACTCTTCTCGAGGCCATTTTCAGCTGACATTCCACCAGGGCAGGAAGGAGGTTGTAGAAGGCAGCTTCCAGAATCTGCTTTTAATAATGGCAGTCCTCTGTCTGTGCAAGGAAGAGCCAAGAACTTGTCCTGTACTACACTGCAGGTGTTTCTTTCATGTTCATCTTTAGGGAAGTCAAGTTTCCTTCGTTGCTGAGCAATTACAGCAGAATTAAGCAATTGCTTCTCAGGCACAATATCTTTCACATTCGAAGAGTCACACACATTCATTTTATTAGATGAATCTTTTATTTCACTTAAGCTTATCTCATTACAAAGTTCCAGGCTTTTACTTACAACATCAACAACTCTCTTCTCCCCCCTTTCTTCTACCAGTGCTAAGTCAGCTCCGTCTGCTGTTCCCCAGGAGTCACTCTGGTGATCGTCCATGATGGGCAGTGTCTTTCCTAAGGAGCCTGCTCCTCTGTTGTTATGTTGGTCTGATATTTTTTGTCCTTGGGTACTTAAAATCTGCTTATCATCTGTAACATATGGATCGGAATCGGTATCCTCGTCAGAAACATGCACTAGCGTTTCTGTGCTGGCCTCCAGAGAAAGAAACTGATCTTCACCTTCATGGCTGTCATTTTCATCCACCTCCTTTGAAATGTGACCCATTGGCCTCCCAGGAAATTCTTTCACCTCTGAACCATGGCAGCAGTCCGGGAGTGAAACACACCTCTCTTTACGATCCACATTTAAAGACGCATCTTTTTCCATACTTGCCTGCAAGCTGTCAGCTGCTAGTCCATGATGACATGCTGGGTTGTAATCATCAGAATTAAAAGGCTGTCCCATCCACTGGGTCACATGTTCTTCCCAGCTTCTCTTTCTGATAGCTACAGACATGTCATCGTCGTTTAACAGCAGATAGAGAGATACGTTCCATATGAGACTAAAGGAGATGGAACTTGCTGAAAGATGACTTCATCTGTAGTGATTCAAGAAGAGGGTGATTTTCGTCATTTCGCCACCTATTAAAAAATTTTAAAATATATATATATATATTCAGGATCATCATTCTCAAGTCAAAATATATGTTGGAAAAGAGAGCATTTAATCTGAGCTATGAAAGATTAAGAGATTTTATAGAGCATCTATTTCATGGCTTTAATGATGTTACTTCTTTAAGAAGTAGCCTCCTATTAGAACGAAATGTTGTATTTAATATTTCTGGTCAAAAAACAATGACAACACTTTAAATGCAGCTGGATCGATTGACCTACTAATGAATGAAGGTTAAGTACTGAATGCTTGAAACTCCCTTAAGAACATATTTGCATATCAGTACTTAATAGAACTCACCAGAAGGAAGTTGTTGCGCTAGCTGCCACGCTTTTGTGCTTTACTTTTGTGAACACAAGTCCTTAAGGAAATCTATTTGCTAGGGGCACCTGGGTGGCTCAGTGGGTTAAAGCCTCTGCCTTTGGCTTGGGTCATGATCCCAGGGTCCTGGGATCGAGCCCCGCATTGGGCTCTCTGCTCAGTGGGGAGCCTGCTTCCTCCTCTCTCTCTCTCTCTCTGCCTGCCTCTCTGCCTACTTGTGATCTCTCTCTCTGTGTCAAATAAAGAAATAAAATCTTAAAAAAAAAGAAATCTATTTGCTGCTTGGTTTGAATTGCAGCAAAGAACACCAGGGGACTGTTCATGCCAAATCCGAGCCATAGAGACAGCATGTGCAATGTCTCAGTTTGTGAAAGAGCAAACTCCCAGGATGTATTTACTCCAGGGAGTGACTAAGAAACATGGAAAAAATCTAGTGTAGCTCCTATTAACACATAATTCATAAGAAACTGTGATGCAGACCACTGACCATGCCCTAGGATAAATACATTTACACGCACACTTATCACAGCTACTACTACTAGCTAGCAAGCTTGTTTTGTTGAAGCTTAGAGACATTATATAAGTTGCCCAAGATCAAACACCCAGGAAGTATGCTAGGATTCAAACTAGGCCCTGGATCTGGTTTAGCCAACAAACGTCACTGTTTCCATGGAATGAGATTCTACCTGCGCCCCTTCCCTCCCCCAGCTTTGGTACATATAAAATCTCAACTCCTCAGTCAGGAATTCAGAGAACCAAAAAGAAGATGTGAGCATGCTAAAACAATTGGGACAATTCCTCAGAAATATCAGTCTCATTCTTTTTGGCTTCTAAGGAGCCTAGTTTGTGTACTGCTATTAGAATTTGGCCATAAAAATGCAAGTAAACCAGAAAACCAGGCCTAAGATAAGGTAGAATATAAACACATTCCAGGTAGGCTTCTTCTTTTTGCCTTGAATTATTCAAACCCTTCGTTCAAAGAAACAAATTATACCAATGTAAACTGAACTTTACAAAAATGACTAGTCCAAACGTTGTCCCATAATGAAACCAAATTTTTGGACCATAAAAGAAAAATCCCATTCAAAAGAGCAGGCACTTCTAGGTTTTCCTTCACACAAGAACTGTCAGCACATAACATGGATTGGCTTATTGATTTCGGCCATAAACAAGATTAATTGCTGTGCTGGTTTTGGGTCACTTCAGTCTATTGAAGAGGATTCTGAGTCACTACCAAAAATTTCAAGGTATTCTGACTAAGCACTTGCCAGAAAGGTAAATATTCCAATCCTATGAAGACCAGCAGAGTTAAGGAATATACTAGATTTGGTACCTTAGCCTGACAAAATATCTTTCTGGATACTATCGGGTTCCCTCAAAGGTCTGTGACCATTTGAAAATGGTCAGCCTGCACATTTTCCATGTTGGCATTCATTCTGCACTCAAAAGAAAATATAAAGTCCCCAAATTCCATGCATAAGTCATTATAGTGTGGGAGGCTACGGAAAGTGGAAAAAACGCATAGATGCAGGCCAGAAAATTTCTGCTTTCATGGGCAAATTTGGGTTGTAATAGGGCGGTTCTGTTTTAGATGCTTTCTTTTCTTTATTTTTATCCAGTGTAGAGAGAGCAGGCTAACTTAAGAAATGCCAAGTGGTATTACTGTGTCATTCCTAAGCCACATTCACATTTAAGTTGAGACTAAATTCTGGATTCATTTCTTTTACTAAAAAGAAATTGAGTTTTATTAACTCCTTGGGGGGAGAGATTACAGAAAAGTTTTACCCTTAGGACCTTACCATAATATTAATTGACTTCACTCAACCTTGGCAAATAGGCAAGTGTTTTTATAATGTCAACGGAAGACAGTTCGACAAGTTCTCAAGCCGTCTAGTTGCTAAGAGAGATGGTAAATTAGGTAGATTGAATACATGAAAGCATTAACTCCTGTTCTGCTCATCTAGGTTCTTTGGACGTTTCCAAATCATTCCTGTGAATGTATAGTGTCTATATTTTTTAAGACAAAAAATTTCCTAATTATCCTTATGACCATCATCTCTCTATTTTCAGTGCTCATTCCATATCCTGTGGTCTGATAGATTTTTTAAAAATTTTCTCTCTTCAAACTTTGTTATTCACACTTCTTATTTAAATACTATTTATAAGCTTGATAGTTAAAATCTGCCCCCATGAGCTATAAAGCCTGAACAGAGTATTAAGAAGAGGGTTCAACATCATTAGCCATCAGGGAAATTCAAATCAAAACCACACTGAGCTATCACCTTACACCAGTTAGGATGGCAAAAATTGACAAGGCAAGAGACAACAAATGTTGGAGAGGATGTGGAGAAAGGGGAACCCTCTTACACTGTTGATGGGAATACAAGTTGGTATAGCCACTTTGGAAAACAGTGTGGAGGTTTCTCAAAAAGTTAAAAATAGAGCTACCCTATGACCCAGCAATCACACTATTGGATAATTACCCTAAAGATACTGATGTAGTGAAAAGAAGGGCCATATGCACCCCAATATTCACAGCATCAATGTCCACAACAGCCAAACTGTGGAAGGATCTGAGATGCCTTTCAATAGACGAATGGGTAAAGAAGATGTGGTCCATATATACAATGGAGTAATACTCCGCCATCAGAAAGGAGGAACACCCACCATTTGCATAGACATGGATGGAACCAGAGGGGATATGCTAAGTGAAATAAGTCAAGTAGAGAAAGACAATCATCATATGGTTTCACTAACATGTGGCACATAAGGAATAGCACAGAGGACATTAGAAGAAGGAAGGGACAAATGAAGAGGGGGAATTGGAGGGGGAGACGAACCATGAGAGACTATGGACTCTGGGAAACAAACTGAGGGTTTCAGAGGGAAGGGGAGTGGGGGCAGGGGTGAACCCAGTGATGGGTATTAAGGAGGGCACGGATTGCATGGAGCACTGGGTGTTATACGAAATAATGAATCATGGAACACTACATCAAAAACTAATGATGTCCTGTATGGTGACTAACATAACATAACATAACATAACATAACATAACATAACATAACAAAATAAAATAAAATAAAGAGGGAATACTGGATTACTGTCAGCTGCATCTGAGTTGGCCTCATTATCTAAATCATCTGAATTGACTAGAATCCATCCTATAAGTTATAGATGTCTTTGTAAAAGACCTGGTTTTTCCCTATGAACCTCATCAGATTGCTCTCTTTAAAATTATATTTCTAACCATCGACTATCTGTTTTGCAAATTTTTGTTACAATTTCTTGGTAATCCTTTTTGTGCATTTTCATTCAGAATGAGCTCAGCTGCTGAAGATTTGGATGAGGGATCTGGAAAAGTGTAGGTCATTTCAGGGTGTTGATTTTATGAAGTGAATTTCCATGGGGATTTTTCACTGCCTAAACGCATGTGTTCTAACACTGCTATATTAATATTATGAGAGACTCTATGTACCTCTAATGTAACAATTCTGGAAAATGTTTGTAAAATGGCCAAATTTGCTTTTTGTGATATTAGTGCATAAGATGTTTAGACATGAATTAATTTCAAATTTATTATTTGAGTTAATTTTGTAACACCACTCCCTAACATAAGCATTTTGTGCCATACAGTATTTTATTTTATTTATTTATTTTTTAAAAGATTTTATTTATTTATTTGTCAGAGAGAGAGCAAGCGAGCACAGGCAGACAGAGTGGCAGGCAGAGACAGAGAAGCAGGCTCCCTGCCGAGCAAGGAGCCTGATGTGGGACTTGATCCCAGGACGCTGGGATCATGACCTGAGCCAAAGGCAGCTGCTTAACCAACTGAGCCGCCCAGGTGTCCCGCCATACAGTATTTTAAAGTTAACTGAAATTAAACATTGTTATACTAAATGACATCAATTGGAGATGTCCTAGTTTGAGAATCACTGACCCCTATCTCATATCAAATGACCACGTTCTCCTTTGCACCTGCTTCTGAAATAAACACATACTACGTATTTTGGCCTTTCAACTGTCCTTAGAGAAGAAGATTCCTATGATACTCACCATTGCTCATTCTATAGTCTGGGAGAATACGATGCAATTAAAGTACTGGAGGCTGAAATCAAGTGGGCAGGAATGAAGAACTGACAGCAGCGCTGCCTGGCCAAGATCAGTTCTCCAGTCCTTGTTTATTTAGCGCCCACTGGGCCACAGACACTCTGCTAAACGTTGGCAACATAGACCTAAATAATATATTCCACCTTTCCTAAACGAGCTTACAATTTTATGAGAGAAACTCATGTAGAGAAAAATAGTAAGTCTCCTCATGGCCATAAATTCCATGTAAGTTTTAACATAAAGCAGAGGGTCATCAGTTTCTCCTTTCTTCCTTCCTCCCACCTACCCTCCCTCCCTCCTTCTTTCCTCTTTCTTTTCCTTTCCCACCCTTCCTTCCTTGTTCCTTCCTTCCTTCTTTTTTCATTCTTTCTCTTTCTTTCCTTTCTTCCTTCCCTCTGCCTTCCTTCCTTCTGCTTTCTTTCTTTATCTTTTCCTTTCTTCCTTCCTCCCTTCGTTCCTTCCTTCTATTTTCTTTCTCCCTCTCTCTCCCCCTCCCTCCCTCTCTTCCTTCCTTCTTTCCTTCCTTCCTTCCTTCCTTCCTTCCTTTTCAATAGTGAGTCCTGTGGGATGATGGAAATGTTAGGTAAGACTTCCAGAGGAGAAAATCCCTAAACGACGCCCTCTGTGGTAAACTTCCTGCCTCCACAACATCCAGATCAAATGGGACCTGAGGTCCAGAGTTTCACTATTCTAGAATCACCTCTTTGGGAAAGACGGCAGAGGCAACAATAAACTCCAGAGAATTACTAACAATGTGAAAACCCACTTGACACCTTCGAGGGGAACCACATTTCTCACGTGCATTCAGAGAAAATTGAGGGGAGAGATTTAAAAGAAAAATTTTTTTCAGAAATTTCACAGACCTGTCTTCAGATTCAAGAAAATCTGTGAAGTATGAAGTCATACAAGAAATAAACATAGGCCACACCAAGAAACATTATTGTGAAATTTCAGAACTTTAGAGGTAAGCAAATGAACATAAATAAATGTTATCAGAGAAAGAGAGAAAAGAGGTTACACATTATGCATTGGGAATCTCAATGTTATTGGATTTCTCAATAGCAAAATTGGAAACAAGACAGGCAAACGTATCTTCAAAATTCTAATGGGAACTTATATCTACCTTAAAATTACATGAAGAGCCTTAAAAATTTCCCCCCTCTTCTCAAGAAGCTACTGGAGGGATAGTTCTATCCAAATAAGAGAATAAATAAAATGGAGAAGACATGGCAACAAGGGAGTCAAAAACTCAACACAAAGACCAGGGGATGGGATTTCTAGGATGAAATTTATGTAGCAGGCCTAGCAGGCAATCATTTCACATAAATCCTAAAGTTCTCTACGAGAGATGTCTCTAAGGAAAAAACCATGGAAATAATAAATTATATGAGGTATGTGGCCACATTAAGAGGAATTTATAATAAAGTCAAACAATTTAGGTGGAAGAGTTAGTAATATTTACACAGAAAACGAAAAATCAATTATTACCTCCAGGAAACACAGGGTTTTAAAAGAAAGGAAATGTAATCATAGTACACAATCTGGTTTAGCTGTGACTTTTTTATGTAGCCAAATAATACAAACAGCAAATACTGACTTAACAAAAAATTACAAAAGCAACTATTTTTGAAGCATAAAATTTTTGTAGGAGTTGGGGTTAGGGATGCTGGGAAGAATCATCTCAGAGAGCTGACTCTTCATTTTTCATAATAGGAATTTAACAGATAATGTCTAAAATGGGAAAAATAGAGTATAATCATATTATTTAGAAATATGGAGTAATAGGAGAAAGCTAAAAACAGTTTAAATTGTTATAGTTCTGTGTGTTATTTGCTTGAGGCAAAGAAAAATTTCTGAATCTCAGAAAGCATGTTAAATAATAACCTAAATTTAAACTATATTTTAATATGTTCCACAGCAGTAATTTTAAGACTGAGTTGATAGGTAAATACGTCTACATTTCCTCTATAATATGTCTAATAGGACCCAAATATTCCCTGTGTTCCCTCCCACCCTCTCCATACCACCCCCTCACAAGTACAAATATATCTTTCTCCTTCCATTAGCACAATAAAGGTGCCAGTTTGGGTATTTATTTTGGGCCAATAATGTCATGCAATTTTCCATAAGATTCTTGGGTGATTTTTTTAATGGACTTTTTCTTCCCCCAACCCTTTTAAGAACTCCTGCAAGTCAGGACAAATATTCTTGGTAATCCTCTTAGTTATAGCCTTCTAAAATGTTTTCTGAACAGAAGTTTTAAGATACAAAAAGTAAGATGTAAATAACTTTGAGTAAATGTATATGAAAAGAGGAATTCTCCATTGCATTATTTCAACTTCTCCTGGACACCCCATCATAGTACTTAGCAAGGTGGCAATTTTTCTCATTCAACCCCTTAGATCTTTAAATGTGTTTATCTCATTGTATCCTTTCAGAACACAAATGACATACATAGACATATATATGCATACACATACAAAAATAAAAATTTAAAAATATATATACACACACACACACACCTTGTTTTAAAACACCTTCACACAGATTCTATGTATTTAATAGAAGGGAAAAGAAAAGCGTATTAGTACTGATATTTTCTCTTTATTTTCCTCTGTCCTTAGGTGGCCTCAGTTGCTTTGGTTTCCCTTAGTGTCTTTTTTCTTCATTACCCATCCCATGTTGAATTTCTAGGTCATGTTTTCCTTCTTATAACTCCTTTACAGCATATCTGTGTGTAATATCTACCACATAGCATATTCTTAGTCACTGAGGGAAAGAAGAAAAGATATGGGGAAAATAACCTCCTTTTAATTGCAAGTGGTTTCAGCTCTCTAAAAGGCACTCTTACAAGAATAAAGAATGCATCTGAACACAGAAAAGAACATTTCTACATTGACCAACTTTGTGGGTAATATGATAAGTCAGCAAAATGGAGACACTGGGAATCTGAACACCCTATCATGATTTGAAATCTTCATGTGTCTTAGTCTCCTCTAAGGGAGTCACATTTGCAAATAGAAAAGGCCTCCAAACGGCTAAAGAACTGAATTAGAAAACTAGAACAGAAGCAACAGCATAGATACGACCACAACTTAATAGAGTTCTTCAAATGTGTACTCACTAGTTTCAAAGTAAATCTTCACTACGGTGAACATTTGCAAAGGCCAGAATGAAATTTGTTTTCTTGATGGAGCTGTCAAGGAACGAATTATCTAGTGAACCAAATTGTGCACATTTGGGTATCCTCCCACTGCTCCCCCAGCTTAATGATAACATAAGAGGAATGCTTTTCATTGCCAAACTGATGTCTCATTTCAAGATGCTCAGGAGCAGTAAGAAAGTGGGGGTAGATACGACTCTTCCTAATTCCTTTATGTAAATGCAGGAACAAATAGCCAAAAAAGATAACACATTTTAAAAAAGCATTTCTATGAGTCTACTCAGGGGTCAGAGTAGCCAACTTTTAGCAAAAGACAATGGGTGCTTTTCCTTTAAAATATTCATGTTGTCCAATCCAAATCAGAAAGAGATAGAAATAGACTGTGGGAGAGAGAGACCATTAATAATATGATCCAGGAATTTATCTCCATATGATTTCATGCAGATTTTCTTTCTTTGGTAGCAATCTGCATCCTAATTCTTCACAAAATCATTACCATTTACTTTTACATATTTTGTCAGATGTTGGAATTTACTAATTATGCCTCATTAGTTGTTTGTGGAAAACAAACTCTTATTGAAATTCTCTTTTTTAAAAAAATTATTTATTTGACACAGAGAGAGAGAGAGGGAGAGGAAGAGCACAAGCAGGGAAAGCAGCAGAAGGAGAGTGAGAAGGAGTCTCCCCACTGAGCAGGGAGCTCGATGTGGGACTCGATCCCAGGACACTGGGATGACCTGAGCCAAAGGCAGATGCTTAACCAACTGAGCCACCCAGGTGCCCTTTACTGAAATTCTTTATTGGTAAATCGTTGAAGCTTAAAATATTATATATGGAATAGCTTCCATGTATTTAGTATGTCTGGATATAAAAAAAATTAGTAAATTATAGAAGAAACCACCCATAATGAACTAAGTCAGTGGAATAAGCATTATATTACTTTTTCCAAAAGACACATCCAAGTCTCCATCATTTCTGGTCTTTAGAAGAAAAAGGAAGAAGTAGGTATCCAATTTAAAATATTATTTTAAGATTTATCTATTTTTATGTATATCTCAACTTTACTAAGCGTGGAAAATTTTTTCTTATACTTAACTTTCAGAGTCAAAGATTCCAGGAATTAGACAAATGTGACAATGAACTCTGTTCAGTTCACTAGAAGTCAGCTCATTATAAAAAAGCAGGTTTCTAAAATTGCAAAAATTATTATTCCTGTGGTGCCCTATTTTTACCTTCAGGTTCCTGCTATGTAATGCAGCCTCAGTAATTTCTGATTTTTTTTTGCAGGGAGGAGCCCAGATCCTGGCAGTGTTTGACTTATTACCCCTTACAGCTCAGGTCAGCCAGCTCTGCAGAGTCTCTAAAAGTTTTCTTAAGTCACCCACATGTAATTTGAGGAAATCTTGGAAAACTTCATAATATTTGCCTGATATCACTAAGACCTTTTGGGGGATAACTGGTTTCCAAAAGAGTCCCCAAATTCACACCGTCATAGGGAACAAGATTGCATCATGGATGCAGTAATTTCTAGCTATGTGTATTTTCTTCGGGTTTCCCCATTTTATTTTATAAAAGTACATGGTTTTCTCAATGATAGTGTTCCATCCTAGGCAGAATCCTTCAAGCATTTAGAACTATACCGTAGCTTAGCTATTTCTATAAATAAATTCACTAATAATTAACCATTTGGGGTTTTGCCTTAATATCTTTTTTCTACCAAACCCCTTATAACCAAAGAAAAGTATTGTCTTTGCTCTGAACTTGTTCCAGTTGAAATTTTTCATGTGAAAGGAAATAGTTTAGAGTTAAATTTGTCATCAAGAACTTGGTTGCTTTTTGTTTTGAATGGCAAAGCAGCGTTTCTATTCAACAAGGGGACACGGATTATAATGCTTTATCATCAGCATGGTGAGCTGTGTCTTTGCTTTAAGTGGCTACTTTCTATTTTTAGCTTTGCTATCATTTCTAAGAACCCTCTAACGGTAGACACAGTAATCACTAACTGCAAATGAAAAATATGGCTACACCCACCCAGGTGCTTGGATTGCTACGTGCCAAGAGAATACTGAGATTTCCCTTCTCCAAAAAGTATGACTTTCACTGAAATTGGGAACATGACATCACTGGGAACTTAGCTACTTCTGTTAGGTCACTATCCTACCAAGGGTTGATGCCTCTGCCATCAACTTTGCCTGCTGTGTTTAATTTCTGTAATTCTCATCTTATTTTATCATATACCTATGCCCAGTGGGGCTTGTTTTGATTTCCAAGTGTTCTTCTATATACCCAACTAATGGCAGGCACATTGAAAACTTCTGATCACGATAATAGGAGCGGTAACAAAGGACTTCCATTTACTAAGCATTTACTGTAGGTCAGGTACTGTTCTTACACCATCCCCCTTGGTAATAGTACTCACAAATACTCCGTGGAGTAGTTGCTATCACTGCCTTAATTTTATAGGGAGGAATTTTGGCAGGACTTAGTAACCAGCTCAAGGTCAAATACCTACCGGTGGCAAAAGTTATGATAAGGTAAGATGCCTGTTAAAGAACCATCCCTCCCCGCTCCCCCCCAGTGATTTGGATTAGTTACCTAAATTTTGTGTTCCTCAGTTTTCTCACCTCTGTAATGGGAATAACGATATGTTTTGTTGAGGGGAAAATAATAGTATTAAGCTAAAATAATAATACTAAGCTAGTGATACACAGAGAACATTCAATCCATTGCATATTGTGAGGATTCACTAGATGTTCGGGGACAGGATGCTGCTGCTGATGGTGAAAACGGTGACTCCTTTAGTTTTGGTTGATTTTAGCTGCAGAATCCATGGCTGGGTATGACACAACTATCCCTTGCACGCCCATGTTGTTTCAATATAGATGAACAATTTGACCAAAATGTGAAATACCATGAGTCTTTCTTCCTTCCTTGGCTAATTGACCTATGCTCTTCTAAACAAAGATTTGTTATACTGTGTGCAAAAGAGTTTGCCCATATAAAATCTCATGGGATGCTCAAAATGACCCAATGATAGAACTGTTCTCATTACCTTCTTCACTTTACCAATAAAAAGCAGAAGCTCAAAGTAGTTATGGGGCAGGCTTCACATCACAGAACATCAAGTGGCGAAGATGCAAATCAGAGTCAGTTTTCGGACTCTGCCCAGGAGCTTTTCAGTTCACCTCCCCATTTAAATTATGGAAAATTCACTAGAGCTCTGCTGTCGCTGGTTTCACGTAACTTTTAATTTTAAACTACTTCTGGATGCTCATGCTTCCCTCTGGTTTTTAATGAATTTGTAATGTCTTCTTATGAGAACGTTGTTAACCTTTGGCCTGAAGCTCTGATGATTCTTGACAACCTCTTATTTTCTTTCCCCTGTAAAAATTATTCTATCATCACAGGATGTCTGGAAAATTAAAAAAAAAAAAAGTCCCCCAATGCCCACTCTTTACACCAGTTTTGCTTTCCTTTCTTTCCTCTTTCCCTTCGATTTATTCCACAAACGATTATTGACAAACAGGTATTAACAGCATCCGACATGCTAGGATATGTTTATGGCTGAGAATAACAAGAAACATTGAATTTCTAAACTTGCTCTGATCTTCCTACTTCCTTTCCAACTCATTTACATGATAGGACTGAGTTTTTTCTTTGAATTATTTGAATTGTATTGCTAAAACACTTTGTTAATCTAGCCTAATACAAAAAACCTTTTTACACGTATAACTAGTACAATAATTTTTTCTACCCATCTATCTTAATTAATGAGCACATTTATATGCACACGGTTTACATTGCCTTCCCACTATTTTTTGCACGTGAGTCCTTATTTAATCTTTTCAACTTGATTTACATATTCTACAATCTATTCAATCAAAATCAACAATCTCTTTTTAACTAGGTCTAAATTCACCTTTATTCTGTTTAGTTTCATTAAAAACCAAGTCCATCTATTTCTCAAAACTCTATGAACTGACTAGCAATTTAACACCAAAATAGACCCATGGAAGTGAATCCCTATATCCACACCAAAGTCAATCTGGAGTTGGACTTCTTTCCAAACTTGTTTAGTTTAAGTTGTAGACATAAGGGGCTTATCATTCAAAGGGGGAAGAAGGTACAACAGTCATGCCAATTCCTTCAAATCTGGGGGTTTTTACTTTTCTCACACCCTCTTTAAATTCTCATGTACAATTACTGACATGTCTCTATTTTTATCATAAAATTCTCTGATCCAGATCTAGACCAACTCTTCGGAAATTTGTTGTACTGTAACGATTTCTATAGAAATATTCTTATTGTAAGATCATACACTAATTCATTCATTCTCCAAGAAGAAACAAGATCAAAACAAAGGATTAATTTAAAATGTCCCCAATGGAGACTTGTTTAAAGCCTACAAGACCCAATCCTCTATGAGTGAGATTAAAGCATGCCTACAGTCTTGATAATGAGGTGTATGGTATGGGCAGGTTTAAGTGTGGTCAGAAAAAATCCTCCTTTTAAATTATAAGATTCTTAAGAAAATAATAAAATGATGGATTCTCTTTTGCCAGGCTCTCTAGTCACTGAGTAGTCAGTTATCTAGGCTACAGCTTTATTTCATTGATTCCTCATTCCAATAATGTGTAGGATAGAGACACTGAAAGTGTTGAATAATGCATCCTTAAAGTGTAATAACATCAGGAAATTCAACCTGGTTCATAAAAATGGGAGAAAAGGGATCATGAAACACATTCTAAGAAATGGCATGCAGTAGAAATGACATGTATTCATTTTGTGAGAAAGGTTCTTGCCTTGGAAGGGGCAGTTTTCAGTGTGCATGGCAACACCCACTGTCATATATGAAGTATGACGCAGCTTAAGCAGCCAAGTCTCTCATTTTACACTGCGCTGGTCAGACATGTATTTATATACTGTAAGAAATTCTATATTCTACAACTAAAGGAGTTTGTAGAAGGCTCAGAGTAGATATATGAACCAATTAAAGGATTGAAAATAAGCTGTACAAGGGAAGATGAAAGGAATTGGTTTTATTTGGCCCACAAATGTACACTTATGTTATCTTATGTCCATTTCGGTTTTCCATATTTCCACTGAGGAAAAACCCATAAAATTGGAAATAGGCTATAGCAATAGAGCTGTAGGTTAGATAAAAGAAAGAATGTCTGTGTATATGAGGTGCTTAAACCTATTCTGCTAGGGGGAAGTAAAATCTCTGAATGTCACTGGTTGGGACAGACTGGTTATGATACCATTTGAACATGAGGATATCAATCAGACAAGCTCCTTTCCGGCCCTACTCTCTTAAGAAACACCAGTTTAAAATTAGTATAACTATTAGCATATGGATTTATTTCCTTGGCATAAACATGAAATATAACAAAATGGTAACCAAAGATTTTACTTCACTGAAGTGTTTGTTGAAGGCATGAGAAAACTTTTACATATAAGAATATTTCATTACTTGGGTGAATTTGGTTCTTTTTTTAAAACCATGATTCCGCCCCCCCCCCATACTGTACACAGGTGGCAGCTTTGAGCCTTTCTTATCTTTTAAAGCGGTACTACCATTTTCTGTCAAAAAGTAGCCTTCTACTGGACATATTCATACTTCGTTCTGCATGATTATTATTTGAGAGCAAGATGATGTAGTATAAAGATCTCTGAATTATGAGTTGGTGTTCCACTGTCATCTCTTCTACTAGCTAGCAGTGTGACCTTGGACCGGTCACTTTTGAATGTCATTCCTCAGCTCTGAGGCAACCTCAGGACAGTATTTGAAGTGGTCTCTTATATTCTTTCCTTCCTGAAATTCTTTTCAGGGATTTTATTAAATAATAATTCAGATAAGCCAGCATTTTATTTTTCACATGCTGAACAAGATTTTTATCATATTTAAAAGTTTTAACACATCTTAAATTGTTAGTGGATAGTTAAAATATATCAAGATAACTTACACTAACATAGAATCCAATAGTAAGTTAGCTAATACAACAAATGGTCACATTGTACTGCCTAAAAGTTTGGAATTAAAACACTTGATTTCTTATGATCCAACTGTCAAACAGCTCTCATCTTTCATTATGATATTTTGTGTTCCTCTAATTGGTTTGGAAATATACATGAATCTCTATTCCCTTCACATATCATTCCACATCATTCCTATAAAATAATTATTTTCATTTTTAATTCTTCAGAAGTATAAATGCAACAGTATGTTTTGCATTATAAGTTCATTTTATTTCAATCATTGCTGGAGTTCTTTCTTCATATATTGCATGTTTAGACATTTAAGATACCTATAGCCCAGTGGAAATCTAATTTTATGACTGTATGAATTATGAATACATGATTGTTTTTTCATGTGATTGCAGTGATTTCCGGCTGCCTTAAAATAATAATACTGAATGTCGCTGTCATTGAGATTTACTTCAATTCTTCAAAAATGTTCACACAAATATGACCAGAGTAGGGAATCCAGGAAAGTTAATACAAACTAAATCCAATTCTAATACTTAAATTTTTAAAAGTCAGATCAAATACTATTTAGGATAGAAATAATTTTTGAAGTTTTATGTGTTTACCTTTTTTTTTTTAAATGAAACCTTTAAGCTGTACATTAACAGCCTGCACTGTGGTCAAAACTATTTTGGGGAAATACTGAGGAGTTCTATCTTCATACTTTACATGACACATAGAATATTCTTTGGAGATTCATTTTTAAGAAAAGCCACTCTGGTGCTACCTATTCTCCCTGTTGGCAAAGGAAAGGGAGATCAAAAGAAATTGTCTACACTTCACACTTAAGGGTGAGAATATGTATTTGTTTTTGTATTATGCCATGGACTAGGAAACCTGGTCTTATTCATAAAAAAGGTAAGATAAAAAGGGATTTAAATAAAATCTTAGTTTATGGAGGAAAAGAGTAAAATCTCTCCGGAGCCTCCTTGAAGAATTGACATTGTGCTAAAACAATTTTGACTCGCAGTTTTCCCCTCCCTAAACATTTTCCACTTCTAAATTTCATAGCTTAGCTCCCAAACATAGGAAACCACCACTCCGTGCATGAAGCTAATTTTTCTGTCAAACTTTCTGCCTTGTCCACGACTGCCTCAAAGTATAAAGACAAGAGAGTCCAGAGCGTCTTACCTAGACGAGGAGCAGCAGCTGAAACGCCCAGGCATGACATTGTTCAACACTCAGGCGAGGAAAGAAGTCCGTCCCCGTGAGCTCCTCCAAAATATAAGTTCACATTTCGTGGTTGAGATCATGGCTCTATTCTAAGCAGTTTTAACGCAGAGTGTGATTCTCACAAAAACACGGTCTGCAGCTGGAGGGAGCGTGGGCTCAAGCAGGAGTCTGTCGAGGCGTTCCTAGGGACTTCTGTCCACTCAGTTCAGACTGATGTCTTGCGAAAGGGGCCTCCACAAGCAGGCCCAGATTGCCTGGGAAGCATTTCCTGCCTCTGAGTAGTGCATGTGAGAAAGAGTGCACGAAGCAGAGGGAGGGGGGCAGAGCAGAGCCCGCCTGGGCGATTTAGGAGTTCTGATTTTACACAGAACTGAAGGGAGTTTGTCAAAGCTCTTGAGGTGATTAGCTGGAGAGTCATAAAGTCCTAGAGCTTTCTCTATCCCACACTGCTGATGAATTAAGAAAAGAAAAAAAAAAAAAAGAAAAAGAAAGAAAAGCAAGGAAAGAAAACAGTTTTCTCCCTCCTCTACAGCTTTCCCACTCTATTAAATGTGTAGGCACGACTTCATCAAAATACTTTTGCCTTTCTCCTTGCAAAAGATCTCTTCTGAGAGCAAGATGAATTTAAAGATTTAAAACTGTCATCCCCTAAGTAGGAAAACTTTTTTTTTTTTTTAACACTACTCACAATTTAAAATGCTGCAGCCCTACATCCTGTACCTGAGAGGATCTGTGAGTAAATCCCCAAGAAGCCCGTAAACAGGAACATGGTCTTCAAATCTCACCCATCCCAGGAATCTTTCACAGAATTAAAGGAGTTCCTGTCATGGCACATGCGGCATTACCTCCAGTCAGAATCCTCCAGTCACACAAACGCAGTGCTGGGAGAGCAGAGGACAGACTCCATCTTGATCCTATTACAGTCTTGCTGACATTAACCACTTGCAACTTCTTCCATCTAGCCTGACAGAGTCCCTGAATCACATCTCCAAAGCAGCTCACGGTATCTGCTTCCTTTGTCCGACACAAATTTTGTGAACTATCATCTGTTTATCTTTTCTGCTTTCTTGTGCCTCCACTGAATGACTTCCTCCTAGCTGCTCCAGGCTGGGAACTTGGACTACCATTTGGTTTTGATTAAAACCAGACAGCCAACTCTGGAGAATTTAGGGAATAAGCTAATGGAAACTGCAAGTATGGCTTTAATTAGTGCATCAATTAATAATAGATGTTAGCTCGTCTTATAATAAGACGACACAAATATCAACACAGAGGAAGCTCATGTCCTTTCAGGAAAGAAGTTATACCAACTCTCATTCCTTTATGACCCAGAACTCTCCTTAGGGAAAGTGGAAAGAAAGAAGAGGGATGTGGCCTTGGGACATCCAGGTTGTGGAAAGTCCAGAGAAGCAGCTTTGTTGTTTATACCAGAGAAACAGGAAACAGTATCTCTGAGTTTAATTATCTTGCTTGGGTGAAATTGCTCTGTAATGTCTCTCTTCTACTTTATTTACAATCAATGGATTCTCTTGCTATTTATGACTTCAGAATTTTTTTTTTCTGTGACTGATGATTAGATTAATCTGATTATTGGGTCTATGCACAGCTTACAAATTCCTAGGGATTTCCCATAATGGGAGTTATGAAAACAATTCTAATTTCAATATGATAAATGAGTGACATATAGAAAGCTACAAGAAATATTAAACTTTTTAGCCCTAAGATTCACCCTGTACATCTCTGACATGGTAAGTACTCTGAATTGTTTGCTTTTATTTTCAATTGGCTCTAGTTTTTATAAAGACTGACAGATACCTGGGTATCCAAATGGCCATCTTTTTGGTATCCCCAAAGAGTCGTGGGTATGGTAATTTGAAGAAGTATGATGTGATAGTTACTATTTCTTTTACTATTGGATAATTAAAATCTCTCAAAATTAATGCAAAGCATGGACTACGAGAGAAATAAGAAAGTGGCAAGATTCACATATCGCACATGAATTTGAAGACGAGAACCATACAGACCAAAACATGTAGGCAGAAGTAAGTTTTAAAAGTTTGTATCAAAACATTACTAATTAAAAAATGAGCACTTAGGTTCCTTTAATTTAAACTTCAACCATATGGCAAGAAAGAAGTCCATACCTTCCTAAATCCTTTAAAGAGCTACTATATTCATATTGATTAAAAATACTTCCACTGAAACCATGCCCATTTAATCTTCCCAATAATCTTTGCTTGTGCTCTTATTTTTATTTTAAAAATAAAGTACTAGAAGTTTATGGAATTATTTTCCTCACAATCACATGATCAAAGTTACCAGGTCAATACCAGACCTCAGATTTTCTAACTCTCAATTTTGTGTATTTTCCCCTCTCTCTGAGAGCTCAACCACCTCTCTTGACTCACACTTAATTGCTGTGTGAAATTGGGAAGACTTCTTAAACTTTCTGAGTTTCAGATTCCCCTTTAAAAATAGGGACAACTCCACATAACTCGCAGATTGGAACTCAGGATTAGCTTTATATACACATATATTTATAAATTTATATTTATTTCCCTTAGGAAAACACTGGAGCAGAACGGAATGAGAACTGATGTAAGTTCTTTCTTAAAATAACTTGTTTATCTTTATCTCTATCTCTGCCCTGAGTCCTCTGGTCTTCTAGTAGATAGTAGGCACTCAATAAATATTAGCTCACTGCTAATTCTCCTTAGCTGGATTCTCCTCAGGAGTACTATAGTCTCTCTTCATACAATCCAGCTTTGTTCCTGTTTATATTGGCCTGAGGTAACAACAAAACCCTATTCACATACATCTATAAATGCCTTTATAATTAATACTGATTTTCTTAATACTAATTTTCTCCTTAATGTTCTCTTCTCTAAACAAATAAGACTTCACGCTTTACTCTATTATTAGAAGGATTACTTCCCAAATCTTTAATCACTCTTATTTATTTTTCATCCTTCAGTTGCCTGACTCCAAACAAATCTCAGAACTTTTATTCTCATAAATGCTTTACCAAATATGAGTATGAAGATAAATAATGAGATAATTTCCTAAATATTTAACATGGTGTCAGGCACATAGAAGGGGTCCAAAGTATTTGTCCTCTTCTCCTTTCTGCATGTAAATCTAAGTACATCACCTCCTTAAATGTTTTCTTCTTACTCTATGCTAGATAAATGAATAAAGTATGGCACAGAGGCAGTTAGGAAGTTGAAAGAAGAGTATCAGGATAGGACTCTGACTCTAAAACTAATACCCATAATGACCCCATGCAAGTCACTTAAACTGTGTAAGCCTCAGTTTTAGCTTCTGGATCTAAGGATTTTTCTAAATTAGAGGTGACAGTCCATGCAGAGCCATTAGACATCATGGTTGGTACAGTATTCATTTTTAACTGGAATTATTTTTTACTATTTAAATTATCATCCTTTCTAATCCTCATTCTGTGATAATTAAAAAAAAATCTATTGATCTTTTGAACTCTGAGTTAAATGTGTGCATTTGGGACAGTTTTATTGGTGGAGAAATTATGTATTTTTTTTTAATAAGAAAGGAGAACAGCAGAATAAAGCTTAGAAGTTATTGTAAAGATCAGCTTTCTTCCTCGGTACTGTGATCTAAATAATACACATTGGCTGTGACAGACTGGCCAATTCCCTATCATCTTCAGGAAATCTGTCCCTGGATTTCTTCTAGGGTTTGCTCAGGGACCCTCATGCAGTCCAACAACCCTTCGGCTGTGCAAAGGGAGATCTATTCTGTGGAAAGAATGTTGTATTATTTGTAAGTTGAGTAGCGAATATCATTAGTTCAGCACCCACATTTAACATTTGTGATACTGTGAGTACAAGTAGGCTTTGATTCTTTCCGTTTGTAGGAAAGAATGCATCATTCGAACGATGAATTTGTAATTAATATACACATAGAGAGAATGGGTGTCTTTACAGCATTCCAGAAGTACCCACACATGTATGTTTACATGTAGAAGCATTTACATGTAGAAGTGTAATAAATGTAGAAGCATTTTTCCTATGAAAATTAATCCTCTAAAGATCTGTACTTAACCACTTTGCCTGCAGCTTATTGGAGTTACCACAGGTATGTCAAAGCAATAAAAACAGAATTATTTGACAGGATTTCTAGTTAATTTTTAAAGTACATTTTGCATGTAATTTCTTCCGATAGGCTCATTTTGATAGACAAACACCTGCTTAGAAAAAAAAATACAATTTTGCTGTTTGCATATAATAATATGCATGTACATTATTAGTTTTTTAAGATCAATTTTGTCCAACTACTGATACTCCATTTTCACTAAACATTTAGTATTCATCCAGAAGTATTTATTAAAGGAACACAATTAAGTTTGATGATAAACTAACAAAAGGAGCAAAGTCATATAAATTCTCTAAAACTAATTGTACCTGTTTTTTGGGTTACTGTGTTCATGCTTCCCTTTGATGAAAATTATTACAGCCCAACAAAGACTATAAAGTATCTTGATAAATTTCAAATAGCTTGGAAAACAATCTTAGCAAGCATTCAAAAATTATAATTGTCAGTTTGTTTTGTGAGGGTTGCTGGGGGGAGGGGAGATCGGGAGAGTGGGGCGGGGTAATGGACAATGGGGAGGGTATGTGCTATGGTTAGTGCTATGAAGTGTGTAAACCTGGCGATTCACAGACATGTACCCCTGGGGATAAAAATACTTTATATGTTTATAAAAAATAAAAAAAATTATTTAAAAAATTATAATTGGCACAAGTGCAAGAGTATGCATGGTTTTGGACACTGATAGTTTTCCCTGTCTGTCCAGTAGGGCCAGGAAACTCTCAGAAGCATGAAGTTTCCAAGCCACGCCTGATTTGTTTTGGAGAGGTCTGGGTGTGTCCAGCCAGTAGAGGCTGAAACTCTATGTCGCACAAAGAATTTGTTCTCTATGAAAACTTAATATCACCATGCAGCACATTTTGGCATCCTTGCTAAGCATTATGTTAACATTCTCCAAAATTCTCATGGCTAAAAATGTCCCTAGATCTTCAATCTATTAAAAAAAAAAAAAGGTTCCCTCTTCACCTTTGGCCTAGAGCTCACACTCTCTCTAGTTTCTCTGAGTGCTCTCACGTGAGACCACACATTACCTCTTACATGCTCTGTTCACCTGGGAAAGAGGTGAAACTGCCTATGTCCAGGTTCCTTCTCCACAATAAAATTTGATTCAGTTAAACCTCTGTCCTTTGAGAGTCATTTGACCTCACCATTTCTCCCACTCTATTCTAGAGTACGGGCCACATTCTCAGCCCACCGGTGTGGGGAGGTGGGGCGGGCATGAAATTGTTACAAAGGTCTATGTCCTTGAAGGGATATCTGTTCCATTTCTATTAAAATATAAATATACTTTTATGTTTTTCCCCTTAAAAGAGAACCATTGAGAGCCTCAGTATACACAAAAAGGAAATATACTTAATAACCATCCACATATTCAATATTTACTTGCATTTATTATATTCATGGTACTGCTCTGTACTTGGGATACATCATTAAAAAAAACCAGACCAAAAGAAAAAAGAAAGAAAAGAAAGAAAAAAACTGTGCCCTCAAGGAGCTTAAATGAGGACACAATAAGTAAATTATTTAGCATATGGATAATTACTAGGGAGAGCAGAAAATGTAGAGAGTGATAAAGAATATGGGGAGTGAGGGTTGGGGGATAATAGAATTAAATAAGAGATATCAGGGTATGTCTCACTGAGGGAGTTTTTAGTAGAGATTTTTAAAAGATGAGGGAGATGGCTACACAGATGTCTGGGAGTCACAAAATTTCAGGCAGAGTAGACAGGTCCCAAGGAAGAGTGTGCTTGGCCATTTCCAAAAGTAAGGGGGAGCAATGTGGCTGGAATGGAAGGAGAAAGCTAGAAGATGCCCTCAAGGAGGTAAGGAGGAACAAGTTAGGAAGTGTCTTGTAATGACTTTGATTTTGACTGACTGAAAAGTGGAGTCTTTGTCAGGTTTTGAGCAAGGGAGTGGTAAGGTCTGCTCTACATTTTAATATGGTTACTCCGACCGTTGAAAATTGGCTGAAAGGAGTTGAGGGCCAAGGCAGGGAGGCCAGCTAGGAGGTCACCATGGTAATCCAGGTGAGAGACACAGATGGTGGCTCATAGAGGCGAGAAAGGTCAGGTGTAATATTTTTCTTTGGTATTTAGTGCCAAGTGTTTCCTGAAGAATTAAATTTGCTACATGAGAAGAAAAGAGGAGATGTTAAAGGTTCTTGGGCAATTCAAGGGTGGAGTTGCCTCTATCTGACAAGAGAAGGCTAGCGGTAGAACAAATTTTGCATCCTATCCAGGAAAATTGTAGTTTTAGACATATTACATCTGTGACATCTATTAAATATTTCTACTAGAAATGTCAAGGAAGAAACCGGGTATATGAGTTCTACTTTGGAAGTTCTAGTCTAGCTGGAGAAATTAGTTTGCAAACCTTAAACATATACTTGGAATTTAAAGTGAAAGACTAAGATTCTTAAGAGGGAATATAAAGAAACAGGAGAAAGAACTAATTGACCATTGCATTTCACAATGCAGAAGTCACCATTAATTATGGCAGGAATGAGGCTCAGAGAATCATATGGACGAAAGCCCAATTAGCATTTTTTTAATGATTATTTGAGAGAAAGAGCGTGTGCACTTGCACAAGAGCATGAGTGGGGGAAGGGGCGGAGGGAGAGGGACAGGCAGGCTCTCTACTGAGCAGGGAGATCATGACCTGAGCTAGAGGCAGATGCTGAACCAGCTGAGCCAACTGCGTGCCCCAACTAGCATGTTATAAAAGAGAATTTGAGGAAAGGAATTGGAGATACAACTAGAGTCAACATTTTTGAAGTTTCCCTGCAGAAGGGAGCAAACAAATGGCAGGATAACGGTGCGGGGCCATGAGAAGCTTCCATTAGAACGGGAAAATTAATAGGATGCTTTTGTGATTTTTTTCCCCATCAGTATGATATCTTCTCAAAGGGAGGGGAAAGATGATGAAGAGGAGTGGAGAAATATTGGAGTGGACTCTGAATAAGGGAGAGAACTTGGGATCTAAATGCACAGAGACTGATTTTACAGGTGAGGGCAATAGGCGAAGACATTAGTGGCTATTTAATATGATTCAGTATAGTCATTCGGCACACCCCAGCGAGTCACTATTATGGTTTTCATTTTCATACAACTTAGATTTATTTTTTGTTGTTCTTAGTCACATGAAAGTTATACCCATAAGAGATAGTTGCCTCATAGGTGGTAGCTGAAAACTTTGCAACTACGCCTGTCTGTGTGATTGTATAATCCCACCTTCCGCATTTCTCTGATGGAACCCGGTCTAAGCAGGTGCAAGGAGGATTTCTTCCCCTGGCACCGCACAATCCAGTTCTAGCCCTGAGAGCTGCAAACAAACATCCTGCTTTGGTGTCTCATCTTCAGAGAGTGTATTTCTGCTGTTGTTTTCCAGGGTGGGGTCCTTTTGCTAATTTCTTCATTTCTATTTCTCAATTCATATCTCTCAATTCTTTTAGATTTTTGTTGCTTTTGGCATTTCTTGTGTTTTTTTTTCTTACTGTTATTGAGATATAACGGATACACAATAAACTCTGCATATTTAAAATCTACAAATTGATTGGTTTTGACAAACTTTCACATGCCTGTGTACCATCACCACCATCGAGATAATGAACACACTGTATCATCACAGTTGCCTTGTACCTGTCTGTCATCCCTTCCTTTTGCTCCTTTCTCCCCCTCTACCACCAACTAGCCACTGATCTGCTTTCTGTCACTGCAGTGTAGTTTAAATTGTCTAGATATTTATTTACATGAAATTGTACATATGAATTTTCTTATGGATTCCCCACTTGGCATAATTATTTGAGATCCATCCATGTTGTTGCATGTATCAGTGGTCCATTCCTTTTCATGACTGAGTAGTATTTCATTGTCAGGACACATCAGTCACAGTTTCCATTCATCTGCTAATGCACATTGGGGACAAGATCATTGGGACAGAGTCACTTGAGGATTACAAATAAAACTGCTAGGAGTACTCACGTGCAAGTCTTCATTTGCATATATTCCTTTATTTCTTTGGATAAATACCTAGAAATGAATGCAAGATTCATTTGATAGGCAGATCTTTAACTTTTTTTTAAAAAGATTTTATTTATTTATTTGTCAGAGAGAGAGGGAGAGAGAGCGAGTAAGCACAGGCAGACAGAGTGGCAGGCAGAGGCAGAGGGAGAACCAGGCTCCCCGCCGAGCAAGGAGCCCGATGTGAGACTTGATCCCAGGACGCTGGGATCATGACCTGAGCCGAAGGCAGCTGCTTAACCAGCTGAGCCACCCAGGCGTCCCCAGATCTTTAACTTTTTTAACTGCCAAACTGTTTTCTAAGGTAGATGTTCCATTTTCTGTTTCCATCAGGAGTTTCTGAGAACTTTTGTTTTTTCACATGCATGCTGACATTTGGTGTGATTCATTTCTTTAATTTTAGCCATTCTTACAGAGGTATAGTTGTATCTCCTTAGCATCTTCCAAATGATTAACGGGGGTATCTTTTTCCTATGCTTATTTATCATCAGTATATCTCCAGTGAAGTGTTTGTTCAATATTTTGTCCATTAAAAAATTTGGTTTGTTGGTTTCCTTAGTACTCAGTTGTGAGAGATCTCTGTTTATTCTGCATACAAGACCTTTATCAGGTAATTGAAAATATTTTCTCCTAGTCTAGCTTGTCTTTGACTTTTTTTTTAAGATTTTATTTATTTATTTGACATACAGAGATTACAAGTAGGCAAGAGAGGCAGGCAGGAAGAGAGAGGAGGAAGCAGGCTCTCTGCAGAGCAGAGGGCCGGATGTGGGGCTCGATCCCAGGACCCTGGGATCATGACCTGAGCCGAAAGCAGAGGCTTTAACCCACTGAGCCACCCAGGCACCCTTTTTTTTTTACTTTTAACAGTGCCTTTTGGGGAGTAGAAATTTTTTATTTTGATAAATGAAAAAGTTATTAGTTTTTTCCTTTTATGGATTGTGCTTTTGGTCTCATGGTAAAGAAATTATGTTTCCTAAGATCACAAAGATTTTCTTCTATACTTCATGCTACAAGTTTTTTGATTCTAGATTTTAAACTGAGGTTCTGTGATACATTTAAAGTTAATCTCTTTACATGGTGAGAGTATGGATCAAAGGGTTTTTTCCCCCTTTTTAAAATATGGATATCCAATTATCCCAGAACCATTCATGATAATCCTTTTCCAATTAATTGTCTTTGTCCCTTTAACAAGAATCAATTGAACACAAAGTGTGGCTTTATTTCTAAATTCTGTCCCATTGATCTATTTGTCTATCTCTTTCACAATACCACATTGTATTGATTACTGTAGCTTTACAATAAGTTTTGAAATTAAGTATTGTAAATATTCCTACTCTGTTTTTCCTTTTCAAAACTGTTTTGGGATGTAATCTAGATCATTGCATTTCCACACAAATTCTTCATGTCTACCAATAGAAAAAAAAAAAAGCCTGTTGGGATCTTGATCGATTTGATATTTAGATCAAGTGAGAAAGAATTAACATCTTAATAATATTCAATTTTCTGTTCGATGAACACAATGTATCTCGAATTTTATCTAGGTTTTTAACTCCTATTGTCAGTGTTTTATACTTTTCTCTGTAATAGTCTTGCATATTTTTGTCAGATTCATCTATAAATAGTTCATATTTTGATGCTATCGTAAATGATGTTTTTAAAATTGCCATTTCTAATTGTTTATTACTTACATAAAACACAATTTATTTTTGTACATTGACTAGTATCCTGCAAACTTGCAAAACCCACTAACTAGTTCTAGTAGCTTTTTGAAGAGTGCTAAGATTTTCTGTATAAATGGTTCTGTGGATATGAATAAAGATCATTTTGCTTGTTCTTTTCCAATCTGAATACTTTTTATTTCTTTTTTGTTTTTGTTGTTTTATTCTGTGGGTTAGAATCAGCATTACAATGTTGAATAGCATTGGTGAAATGGACATTCCTGACTTCTCTTGGATCTAAGGGAAAAAACATTTGGTCTATTACCATTAATAATGATTTTTTTTGTAGATGCCTTTATCAGATTAAGGAAGTTCCCTCTATTCCAGTGGTTCTCAACTGGAAGAAATTTTCTTCCCCAGGGATATTTGGAGATGTTTGGAAATATTTTCGGTCACCACAACTGGGGCAAAGTGGTGCTCCTGGTTGCAAAATGCACAAGATAGCTTCCCACACAACAAATGATTATCTGACTCAAAATGTCGACAATGTTGAGGTTGAGAAATCCTGACCTGCTCTATTTCTAGTTTGCTGGGAGTATTTTTTTTTACTCAGAAAAGGATATTGGGATGCCCCCTAATTTTCTATGAATAAGATTTTTCTTTAAAGTGTATATAAAGTTTTTCTTTTTTTAGTCTGTTAATAATGGCACATTTCACCAACTGATTTTAAAATGTTAAACGAATCTTGCATTCCCAGGATCCTTTGCCATGATATATAATTATCTTGTATATGATATATATTTTATATGATATATTATCTTTTATACATTATTGGATTGAATTTGGGAAATTTTTGTTAAGAATGTTTGCTTCCTATGTTCCAAAGAAATAATGGTTTGTTGTCTTCTTGTTATCTTTGCTATTGACTTCTAATTTAATTTCATTGTGGTTGGAAAATATGCTATGGATAATTTGAATTTTTGAGTTTACTGAAATTTCTTCTATGGCTAAGCATATAGTCCATTTTGGCAAATACTGTGAAAAAGAATGTGTATTATACTGCTTTATTAAAATGTTTTCAAAGATGAACTATCTGAGAATCGAAAAATGCTCACCACGATCTTCCAAGAAGGAAGAAATAGCACCTACTCTATATAAACTAGAGTCATATATTTTTTTAAATTTTATTTATTTATTTGACAGAGAGAGAGATCACAAGTAGGCAGAGAGGCAGGCAGAGAGGGAGGGGGAAGCAGGCTCCCTGCTGAGCAAAGAGCCCAATGCAGGGCTTGATCCCAGGACCCTGAGATCATGACCTGAGCTGAAGGCAGAGGCTTTAACCCACTGAACCATCCAGGTGCCCCTAAAGGCATATTTTTAGATAGTTCTTAGTTCCAATGGATTCCTACAGGGCAACCTAATATTTACTAGAACAGAGGTCACTCTGCTCTTGGAATTTTTAAGTATTATCCAGTTAAAACTCTTCGTACATTTGAATATTAACTAAATATTAGTCAAATATTTGACAACTGAATTCAGCCAATTTTTAGGTTTAAGTATATCAGCATATATGCCTACATGGGGATCCAATAATAATCATTATTTTGCTTATAAATTATCAGCCTTGATAGAAGTGGCATGTTAACCACTAAAAATTTAAAAAACACAATTAGAACTGTCTTTTACTGAAATGACATAAACAATTCTTTCTTAAACTCTCAAAACTTTTGATATTCTATTCAATAGCCAATAGGATATACACACATTTATATAGTATCATTTCTATATCCTGGTCTTAATTATTTTCTGGATAAAACAACACACCACAATGTTGTTTTTTCATTAATTTCTATGATGAGTTTTCCATTTAGTATGAAAAACTTTAAAATTAAAGCTTTTACGAAATCACATTATCTCATTTTAAGTTGGAGAAAAAATATGCTGGGCAGAATGTAGCAAAACCTGTGCCAAAATTCAAATGTTAGAAACACAGTTTGAAAGAGTTTTTAAACATGTGTCATAATGGGTTTCTT
>PISX010004337.1:0-31848 GCA_004024625.1 Mellivora capensis
TAGGAAAAGAAGAAAAGAAACAAGATGGGATTGGGAGGGAGACAAACCATAAGTGACTCTTAATCTCACAAAACAAACTGAGGGTTCCTGGGAGGAGGGGTGTCGGGAAAAGGGGGTGGGGTAATGGACATTGGGGAGGGTATGTGCTATGGTTAGTGCTGTGAAGTGTGTAAACCTGGCGATTCACAGACATGTACCCCTGGGGATAAAAATACTTTATATGTTTATAAAAAATAAAAAAATTTAACAACAAAAAAAGAAAAGTGGATTTAGATATGCACAAGTATAAAATAAATATTTTCTAGTGAATATATTTCCTTCTTTTTTGAAATGAGTTTTATAATTTATATAAAATAAAACTTAAAACTTAAAATTCAAAAAGTTTTTTAAAAATAAAATATAAAGTCCTGTAATATCCACAATTAAAATATAGAACATTTTCAGGCTTACAAAAAAAATCCCCCCAACTTCACAAGTCCCTTCCACTTACATCCTGGCAACCACTGGTCTGATTTCTGTCTCTAGTTTTGCCTTTTACAGAATGTCACAGAATAGATTTATAGAATATACCGCCCACTGTATCTGACTTCCATGACCTAGCATAAAGCTTTAGACACTCTCCCAAGTTATGGAATGTATCAGTAAGTAATATGTTCCTTTGAATGGATACACTACAATTTGCTAATCAATCATCAGGTGATGGACATTCGTGTTATTTCAAGTTTTTGTCTATTAAGAAGACAGCTGTTAGGAATGTTTAAATACAAGTCATTTTGCAGACATATGTTTTCATTTCCCATGGGTAAAGACCTGGGACTAGAACTGCTGGGTCAGATGGTATGGTGTATATTTAACTTGACAAGACTCTTCCAAACAAGGCTGTACCATTTTACTTTCTAACCAGCAACGTATGTGAGTTCTTGTTACTTCCCATCCTCCAAGTATTTAGGATTGTCAATCTTTTCAATTAGAGCATATTCTAGCAGATGGTAGTATTATCTCATTACGGTTATAAGCTTCATTTTCCTAATGACTAATGATTTTGATCTTTTAACAAGCATATTTTCACATTTCTGTATCTTCATCAGTCAATACTATCTATAAATCTTTTGACCATTTTTACTTGGGTTGTCCATCTTATTACTAAGTTGTAAGAGTTTATTACATATTCCGGATATGTGTCCTTGCAAATATTACATTAAGGTCTGTGACCTGCATTTTCATTTCTTTAAATGTTTGGTATAAGCCACCATCTGAAGACCATCTGAACCTGACAGAAGGTTTCTCTCTGGGAAGGTTTTTAATTTGGTTGTTAAAAATTCAACTTCTTATAATAGGGCTATTCAGATTATCTATTTTTTCTTACCTAAACTTTGCCTGTGTCTTTCAAGAAATTTGTCCTTTTCATCTATGTTATTGAATTTATGGACTTCAGGTTCTTCAAAACAATCTCCTTAGCCTTTTAACATTCTGTAAGATCTGTGTGATGTCCCTTCTTTCCTTACTGATAATGATAATTTGTGTCTTTATGTCTTTTCTTGTTTTTACTTTTTCCTAATCAGTATGGCTAGACATTTTTCAGTTTTACTGACATTTTTACAAAGGTGTAGCTTTTGATTTCACTAATTTTCTTTTCAGCTTTTCTGTTTTCTAATTCCTTAATTTTGGTTTCTTACTTCCTTCCAGGTTGTTTACTCTGGGTTTAATTTCCTTTTCCCCCCTGCCATGTTTCTTAAGGTGGAAGCTTAGATCACTGATTTGTGATCTTTCTTTCTACAATTAGTATATAATGCTATAGAGTTTCCTCTTAAGATTACAAAAGATGATGTCAGAAAATGGTGGAATAGGAAATTCCAAAAGTCAGTCCCTCTATAAAAGCAACAAAGAAGCTGATAAAACTGTCAGAATCAACTTCTTCAAAACTATGGAATCAAATCAAAAGCTCAGAACCACTGGGGAAAGCTTAATGAAGAAAAAAACAGCTGAAATTCAGCAAGAGAGCTTTGTGTCATTCTAACTTACTGAGATACCATTCCCCACTCCCAGGTCAGTTGACAGTCTTGAAAGACAACAGCTCACATTCATGATATGGGTTACTAGTACAGCTGGAGCAAAATGAACATTTTCTGAAAGAAGTGTAGTTTGTTTCTGTGTTTTTCCTGACCTGTCTGGTGGCTAGACTTAATTTCATCTAACTCAGAAAATCTCCGATGTCTGAATTGGTGGGGAGTGTATGTAGGTGGTGTGTTTGTATGTAGGCTTGAGTGGTGGTGGTGGTGTTTGCTGAAAATATTTAAAGACAAATGTATGAGCTGCTGCCACAGTTCGGCAAATCTAAATAGCTTGGAAGGAAAGGCAAAGGAAGCAGATGCTTTGAGGAATCTCTGAATGCTTGGAAAATTCCTGTGTATTCCAGGGAATTTAGAAGGCCACATATGTCAAGTGCTAACTAAGCACATGCCCAAAAAGATCTGAGAAAGTCCTGCTCCATCTAAGTAGGAAGTGAAGGCTAAAGAAGAGCAGAGCTATAAATTGGCGTAACGTCAAAGGTATATTCCACATGCACGCACAGCCTACTTGCAAAGACTGGGAAAGGTGGTAGTGGTGGTGGCATTCTGGGTACTGACAGAGGTATCGGTCAAATAACTAGGTGAACACACACAACAAAGAATTCAGGCTTTGAAAGTAGTTCAAAAAAGTCACCAAACAAATAAGCAACAACAAATACAAGCAACAACAAACCCTAGCAAGGAGGGAAGAATCCGATTTGCATAGCTGCCACATTGTAATATCCAAAATGTCCAACTTCTCAACGAAAAATTATGAGGCATGCAAAGAAACAAGAAAGTATGGTCCACATATAGGAAAAAGAAATGAAGAGAACCAGACCACTCAAAAGCATTAGGTGGAGACACTTCAATACTCCACTTTCAAAACAGACAGAATAACTATACACAAGATCAATGAGGATATAAAGGACATGAATAATCCTGTAAACCAACTAGAGCTCACAGACACATATATAAGACATTCTACTGAACAAAAGCAGAACATACAACCATACAACTCTTCTCAAGTACACATAGGAACAGTCTCTATAAGACAGACCCACAGACTATATAGTTAAGCCACAAAACATGTTTCAATACATTAAAAGACTGAATCATACAAAGTATCACTTTGACTCTGGAGATTATTTAAAATCTTTAAAAAAGAGAGAAAAATGAGAAATAGGTACATGCTATCTTACTACCTGTATTTTCACTTAATATGGCAAAACATTTTCTATTATTTATTTGTTCAATTAATAATTGTCATTGGCTATAGAATGTATCATGGTAAGGAATCCTTTTTAATGAATACCTACACTGTTTCACTCCATAGCAAAACCCTGACACACATTCACTGTTTATTACTTTAGAACAAATTCTAAGTCAAATGACATTCACACTTAATACATCTTTTAATCATTTTTTTTATTGTGGTAAAATATATATAACATAGACCTTCCCACTTTAACCATCTTTAAGTGCACAATTCAGGGGCATTAATTACATTCACAATGTTGTTAAACCATTACCACTATCTACTTCCAAAACCTTCTATCACCCAAAGCAAAAACTATGTACCCGTTAAGCGAAAGCTCCCTATTTCCCACTTCCCCCCAACCACTGGTAACTTTTTTTTTTTTAAATTAGAGATAGAGAATGTGTGTGCGTGTGCAGGCAAGCATGGCGGGGAGAAGCAGAGGGGAAGGGAGAGAATCTTAAGCAGGTTCCATGCTCAGTGAAGAGCCCGTCAAGGGGCTCGATTTCACAGCCCTGAGATCATGACCTGAGCTGAAATCAAGAGTTGGACACCCAAACACTCCTATTTCTTCCCTTTCTATTCTTACTACCACTGTCCCTTCTTAGGTCCTTAATTCTCCAGTTCTATAATCATTTATCTCAAGTTACCCCACTCTACCCTTCACACCCGTGGGCTAAAAAATTGCCAGTGTTTTATTAGGCCCACCCAAAAATTTTTAATAGCTCTGTGAAACTTAGAATGGTACTTTCCAAACTGTGTTTCCACAGAGCAGTAAGGGTTTTAGAGATGCACCCTGTGGCTACTTTACTAGGACTTGGTAAGGCTCCGTGTTCTTCTGTTCCTGAGTCAATCAAGGCAACTCTGCTTTAATCTCTTTTACATATTGAGGTTATTAGCAACATTCTACTTGGAGAGATGGTTCTACCACTTACCTAGGGGGAAAAGCTTGAAAAAGTTTCTGAGGAAAAAAAAAATCCAACTGTTCAATCTGCATCCAGTCTTCACAAAACCATGCCCTAGAGTTCCCTATTTTACCAACTTTATCACTCCATTATATACTCAATTTTCAACTTAACTCAAACTTCTGTCTTCACTGTTCTTCATGTAAAACTGAATGTTTTACCTCCACATCTCTGTTCACTTTCTTTTCTCTGCCGACAATATCCTATATGAACCCTATCTACCTAAGTCTTCCTTACCCTTCAAGACCCAGCACAAATGCTAACCCTACAAAAAAACTTTTCAGGGGGCGCCTGGGTGGCTCAGTTGGTTGGGCAGCTGCCTTTGGATCAAGTCATGACCTGAGATTGAGCCCCACATTGAGCTCTCTGCTCATCGGGGAGCCTACTTTTCCCTCTCCCTCTGCCCACTGCTCCCCTGTGTGTGCTCTCTCTCTCCCAAATAAATAAATAAAATCTTAAAAAGAAAAAAACAAACTTCTCAGGATTGTAATTTCTCCCTCCTTCAAACTCCTACAGTTCTATCAGTCATTCACATTATATACTATCATATGATACCCTTACATTTTATGATCATCATTTACCAGTCAGTCTGTCTAGAACTTGAATATATGCTAATCAAGAACTTCAAATCAGGGGTGCCTGGGTGGCTCAGTCAGTCAGTTAAACATCTGCCTTGGGCTCAGGTCATGACCCCAGAGGCCTGGGATGGAGCCCTGCATGGGCTCCCTGCTCAACAGGCAGTCTGTTTCTCCCTTGTGCTCTCTCTCTCACACTCTCCTTCTCAAATAAATAAATAAAATCTTTAAAATATAATTTAGGAAAAAAAAGGTCCTTAATAATGCTTTTAAAAAGAGGAATTACCTAAGAATTAGTATGCAATCTGGGAAGCACTGCAGATAACCGAAATTAAGCCACCCCTAGGAACCAATTTATAGATGTAAGATTGGTGAGTATCTACTCCAGCAGTCAGCCAACTTTTTTGTAAAGTGCCAAATAATAAATACTTTGAGCTTTGCATGCCATATACGGTCCCTGTTGTAATCACTCACCTATGCCACAAAGGCAGCCATAGGACAATATGTAAGAGAACAAGTGTGACTTTGTTCCAAAGAAACTTTCTTTACTAAAAAAAAAAAAAAGTGTTGCGATGAATTTGGACAGTGGGTCACACAGTTCACCAATCTCTGAGCTAGGCTAGAGGAGGAGGTTTTAAAACTTTTCTGTTTAGGGGCACCTGGGTGGCTCACTGAGTTAATGCCTCTGCCTTCGGCTCAGGTCATGATCTCAGGGTCCCGGGGTAGAGTCCCGAATCGGGCTCTCTGCTCAGCGGGGAGCCTGCTTCCCTCTCTCTCTGCCTGCCTCTCTGCCTACCTGTGATCTCTCTGTCAAATAAATAAATAAAATCTTTAAAAAAAAAAACAAAAAAACCTTTTCTGTTTATTTTTGGTTTTGTTTTTTAAGTGTCTTTTTCTTAACTAAACCATAAGCAGAGTCCCAATCTTAAAAAACAAACAAAAAACTGAGTTGCTACTGGGTATTTACCCTAAAGATACAAATGTAGTGATCTGAAGGGGCACATGCACCCAAATGTTTATAGCAGCAATGTCCACAATAGCCAAACTATGGAAAGAACCTGGATGTCCATCAACAGATGAATGGATAAAGAAGATGTGGTATATATATACAATAGAATATATGCAGTCATAAAAAGAAATGAAATCTTGCCATTTGTGACGACGTGGATGGAACTACAGGGTATTATGCTGAGCGAAATAAGTCAATCAGAGAAAGACAATTATCATATGAGGAAGTTGAGAGGCAATGTGGGGGGTTTGGGGGGTAGGAAAGGAATAAATGAAACAAGATGGGATCGGGAGGGAGACAAACCATAAGAGACTCTTAATCTCACAAAACAAACTGAGGGTTGCCAGGGGGAGGGGGTAGGGAAAGGGTGGTGGGGTTATGGACACTGGGGAAGGTATGTGCTATGGTGAGTGCTATGAAGTGTGTAAACCTGGCAATTCAAAGACCTGTACCCCTGGGGCTAATAATACATTATATGTTAATAAAAAATTAATTAATTTAAAAAAACAACAAACAAACTGAGTTGCTGTGGTTGAGCAGAAAAGGGGAAAGAAGGACACAGAGTAGAGAGAGGCCGCTACACCTTCCCCTCTCATCCCCTCTCTAGAGCTCTGCACAGTACAGACTAGACTCCTCATTCATACACGTAAGAAAACAGATTTGGGGGGACAGGGAGAATTTCTGTATGATCACAAAGAAAACCAGAGCTAGTGCTAAAATTAAAATTTAGATCTCAATTCCTGATTAAATGCCCTAACCATTAAACTGGGGAGTCAGTCAGGAATAAAGTGAGAAGGTAAAGTACATTACTATGCTTTGTGATTTCTGATAGGACCTTACTATTCCGACTGGATTTGAGGGTCTAACTCCATAGTGATTTCTTTTTTGCCCTGTCAACAATCTCTGTACTTAGATCCAACTGTTACCTATCACAAAGAGATCCAAACAAAATTCCAGAGTTTTAAAAGAGCTGTAACAGTAACTAGCATGTGAACCTTGCTATGAAACCATGCTTACCAATTCAATGGCCCTCACTTTGTCCCTTTTCCATATAATTTTTATGGTCACTGCTAAACTGTAATATACTCCATCAGGAAAAAACAAAAAACAAAAACTAGGAGAGGGTTAAGTCTAAAGGATCAATGACTTGCTTTAAAACAGAATTTTCAAAATATACATTAAAGGAAGAACTGTTGAAAGCCCATTAACACAGATTTTCCAAACAGAATATTCATTCAAGATTATCATCACTGGAGCAAAAACCTGAATATTAAGAAAAATGACATTTTCATATCCACAGTAAGATTATCACTGACTCTAAACTATAACCCTGACAATTCCTTACATTGTCTCTCCCTTAGTTGCATGAATGTCTTTAGAATGATTTCAGCTTTACTGAAGATGAGATAGGAGGTAGTGTTAGAAATTTTTTTAATGCCCCTTGAGATGCGTGGGTGTCTCGGTCAGTTAAGTTAAGTGTCCAACTCTTGATTTCAGGTCATAATCTAAAGGTTGTGAGACTGACCTCCATACCAGGTTCCATGATGGGTGTGGAGCCAACTTAAGAGACCCTCTCTCCGAGTACCCTGGGTGGCTTAGCCCATGGGGCAACCAACTCTTGATTTCAGCTCAGGCCATGATCTCAGGGTTATGGGATTAAGCCCCTCCACAGGCTCCATACTCAGCACGGAGTCTGCTCATCCCTCTCCCTCTGCTCCTCTCCTTGCTCTTTCTCTCTCTCCCCCCTTCAAGTAAGTAAATAAAATCTTAAAATAAAAAAAGAAAAAGAAAAAGAAAAAAGATCCACTCTCAGTCCCCTCCCATGCTTTCTCCCTCAAAAAAATAAATAAGTTTTTTAAAAAATAGCAGTAATTGAGAAAAATGAGATAGGAACATGGACACAGTATTATTAATTCGCTAGAATATTTCAATGCATATTATTCTAACAGTAATGAGAAGATTACAAAATAACTTTTTAACATTAAGAACCAAAAAGAGGGGGCGCCTGGGTGGCTCAGTGGGTTAAGCCTCTGCCTTCGGCTCGGGTCATGATCCCAGCGCCCTGGGATTGAGCCCGGCATCAGGCTCTCTGCTCAGCAGGAAGTCTGCTTCCTCCTCTCTCTCTCTGCCTACTTGTGATCTCTGTCTGTCAAATAAATAAATAAAATCTTAAAAAAAAAAAAGAACCAAAAAGAGAACTTGTATAACATATACTGTAAGTATCCATTTGAACCAATTAAATTTATTTTTTAAAAAGTGTTATAATGTCCTATGTAATATAGTTTATATTACTGAGATGTATAGTTATATGCTTAAAGGTTGCTGGAATCCCTAAAAATCAGTATAACTTTTGAAATGACTGACATAAAGTAAATCAGAAAACCGCCAAATAATTATTATGAAATAACGTAGAAGCATACAGCACATTGCCTGCCACACTGAAAATAGTTTTAGAGAATAAAATGATAAATTACTGAAATCTCTCATAAGCAAGAAACATTTACTTTCACATTTACAAGTACTGTTTTTAAGAATCAGAAATAAGATCTTTACACAAGAAAATTATTTTTATATTTAAGAAAAATACTATTTATATTAGTTTCCATAGTAGGATTATTTCTGTCTATAAAAAATAACCTTCAGAATTCTCATCAGTTTGTCTCCCTAAGTCACTGTAAGATGGATATACTTATAGCAAATAAAGAAAGCCTGGCAGGGATATTATTGGAAATTTAAAATAGATAGGAATAATTAATACTAATATTAAGAACAGCAAGATAGAGGATTCGACACAACTTACATTTTTTAGTACTTTACCCTAGCTCTTAGTCAATAGATTAAATTTATTTCAGATGCAGCACTTAAACTGTACTACAGAGTTAAAACTACCTAAATAAGAACACTGAAAGAGGCTTTCATAAGTTTACATAAAAGCAAATGTATACTACAATTATAATTACAAAGAATTCCTTTCTTGACCTTTCTAAGAAATGTCTTAACCAGAAAATATCATGTCAAAATGATGCTGTAGCCAATCAGTACATTATTGTCCCTGTGACATAAAACATATTTTCTAACTATTCAGAACAAGTAGGACCGGAAAGGTTAAAGTAGCATCTCACAATGATATACTGCAATTTCTGTCAAGTGCAAGAAACACACTGATAGTGTTCTGTGGCTCAGAAATATGATCAATATATGGGCAAGTCACATATTAGCTAAGAGACAATAATGGAAATGGCAGAAAATACTGTATGCCCTTATTAGTAAAGAAATAATAGTTATATTACCTAGAGCAAAACACAGGAGTTTAGAATGTCAGGAACAGTTTAAAGCCTCTATGATCAAGTAATATTCTCTGATTCACTACTTTGTTACTTGTGTGGGAGTGTAGCAAAAGGATTATTGCTAATCCTTTAACTGTGAATAATGATTTATTGAACAATTCCTACATAAATTCCAACTGTGACCAGAAAATCACACCCTCATAGGCCAGGATATTTTCCTCTCGCTTAGATAACAAAAGTTAAATGTTTACAAATACACATATGTACACACATACACGCACACGTGCAATTAAATCAGATTACAAATTGATTTATATGTATTTAGTAAAGGCTTTGAGCATTTCATTTTTATTTTAAGCTTAAACAAGTCCAAGTGTGGTCCTTTCACTTAGGTATCAATTAAAAGTGGCAACAAATTTCAAAATACTTTCTCAGATAGTTGAGTTTCATTCAGAGAAATAAAAAATCAAGATATAAGAACGAGGTTAAGTGCATCTTTTGTTAGTAACGTATGTTGCTCCCTCTGGCCTCATAAACAAGCTGCTCCTTTTTGAATACAGCAGACCTTCAATTTAAATTTATGGAAAGACTAAAGCAGGAGAGCCTGCACTCAAACAATTTTAATAACCTATTAAGTTGCGACTTCAGATTCATTTTATAACCATGCTCCTCAGGGAGCTATGCTATCTGGATAAAGATAAAATTTTTTTCCTTTAAAGATAAATAGCATCATTAATCTGCAACATTTCTTTTCTATTATCTTTCGAAATGAGGAGTTATTTTGTTCTGATCTTGAGGTAATTAGCCTTCATTCACTAGCCTGAAAATGTCTGTGTTCTGAAAATTAAAAATGTGTCATTAAGTGGAATTTACCATAATGTCATTTATCTTTATATAGTTCATCAGTGACAGCAATGGGCCTGGGAATCCATCAGCTTTTACCAAGGAAGCATTAAAACAAATTGAAAAACAGAATAATCCCAGGCAGTCTTTAACACAGTCAAAGCCATTTGGGTAATTAAATAGTGGTATTTAAAGTTTTAATTTAGATTTTTCCCTCTGTTCATCAGTAGTCAAATGAGATGTTCATATTCATAACTGTTTGTAATAAAAGGTTTCATAAAGCAAGCAGAATATCAATGTTATTAAAATATAATATACAGAGAGCTTTAATCTACAAAATAGTTTCTATTTTCCTGCACCCTAATTTCTAAGATTATATCAGAAATAAACTTTCTTCAACTCTCTAGATTGCAGAATTAGCTTTAGAAAGACTCTCATGATTCAAACTCCCAAATAACTATGAGAGTGTATGACATGAAATTCAACTTCATTATTACTAATATTGGAGAGTATCTTCACCGCCTTAAATGTTTTCATTAACTATAGCCCCCCAGCAATTACTGTAGAGAATTATCAGATGCGATTATGAAAATAAATGTTGGCTTAATAAACTAATTCTTGCTCTTAAAACAAGAATCCTGGGTGGTAGGGGAGGACTCAGGCATTGGTATCAAATAACTAATTCCATTCTTATACTGATGAGGGAAATAGCACAAGACTTAGGAATACATCTCAAAAATATATTCTCTTAGTTAAGACATTAAAAATACTTGGGATAAACATAAAAGATACGGCATAATGCAGCCAGTTGTAAAGGCTAAACTATTATAAAAAGGCCTCACGTATAGCAGTTTCAAACTATGCTGTTCATTCAACATAATAATAAGCATTCACTATTTTCTTTTCTGTATATCTGGAAACACTACCATGTTTAAAAATGTACTCTTAACATAAGAATGCTCCAACAACATAAAGATTAACTTAATACAGCACTGCTCACTACTAGATAAGTCATATTCTGAACACAGATGGTATACTCAAATATATTAGTGTTTACATATGAATTCATATTAAACTATTGGATAATTTTAGAGTTTTGACACTTAGATATGCAAAGAGGGGTTCAAATGTCTTTTCGGGAACACAAATGGGAATAAATGATTCTTCATGAAATGTCTACAATATAATTTTCTTGACTGATGAATTCTAACACACACACAAACCGCCCCCTCCCCCACTACTGAGCAAATTTCATACCAAACATTGCTTAAGGACCTAAAAACTTTAAAAGTACTTTTATACTGGGCATTTGTCTCAGTCAGTTGAGGTCATGATCTCATGTTTAGGCTCCCTGCTCGGTGGCAGCGGGGAGAGTCTGCTTATCTTCCTCTCTCTCTCTGCCCCTCTCCCTACTGGTACTCTCTTGCTCTCTAAAATAAACAAATATTTTTTAAAAAAAGGGTACCGAAGGCAGTCGCTTAACCAACTGAGCCACCCAGGCGTCCCTAAAAAAAGGGTACTTCTACTTAAAAGTGTCTATCATTTCCAGTTGCCACCTAACTGCTTAATGCTCATTTAATCTTCACTGAGTCAGAGAAATCTGAGTCTAAAGACAAAGGGTTATTATGTAAATGTATTATTATGACACATATTTCTTTTTTTTTTTGAAGATTTTATTTTTAAATAATCTCTATATCCAATGTGGGGCTCAAACTTAAAACCCAAGACTGAGTTGCATGCTCCACCAAATGAGTCAGCCAGGTGCCCCATATCAATATTTCTTTAAAAGAATATGCAAGATAATAAATTAGAACATTTAGAACTGAAAAATTTTGGAAACAATCAAGTTTCCAATAGAGAAAGGAAAGGAAAGATCCCAGGAGGTGAAAACTTGGCATATTTGTACAAACGGTCAACAAGAACTATGATTAAAACCCATGTATCCAGTCTGTTTTTATACCATTCAGTCTTGCAGATCAGTTATCTAAAATATATTTACTCAGCATCTACAAACATTTCTAACAATAAAAACCACATTCTGGGGGCGCCTGGGTGGCTCAGTGGGTTAAGCCTCTGCCTTCGGCTCAGGTCATGATCTCAGGATTCTGGGATGGAGCTCCAAATCGGGCTCTCTGCTCTCTGGGAAGCCTGCTTCCCCCTCTCTCTGCCTGCCTCTCTGCCTACTTGTGATCTCTGTCTGCCAAATAAATAAATAAATAATCATTTAAAAAAAAAAAAGAAAAGAAAAACCACATTCTGAATTTGACAGCTTGTTCAAAGTTTCTAGACAGTATTATGACCCTTTTGACAAAAAAGCAATTAACAGGAAGTTTTTCTTTGCTTTGAACAATCTGCTACAGAAATTTTAACTAGCATTTCTTAAAATAACATAGATACCCAAATAATTTCTAAGCATTTCCTTCCATAATCCCTGGACCTACAGGGTTTTTTGCTCTATTTCTTCGTTTTAACTAAAGGAGTTGCTTCCTTCCCTTAAACAAGAAAAAGGCATTGGTCAGGCCAGTCTGAGCAATAATGACATTTATCTTCAAAATGACATGGAGTCAGGATCTTTCGTGGTTATCTGTACTGCACAGTTTTGAACTCAATGTTGGTCAAATACAAATTCCAAAAAAAGTTCAAAATCAAATAAACAATTTGTGATTATCCTCATTATTCCTTCTCTGGACTAAATATTACTAAGCCAGTTTCATTTTAGAAAAAAAAATCACCACAGAGTATACATGTACTTGGATTATTGTTTTGTGTGAAAAAAACAACAAACCAACCTAAGCCTCCAATATCCAAGCGAACAGTTCAATAAACTCTGAAACACCCTTTCTATATATTTTATAGACTATCATACAACTATTAAAGTCAAGCTCTCTATCAATTAAACAAGGAATATTACACAAAAAAGTAAAAAGAGTATGTCTCAGAAAAGTTATGTAAAAACAATAACCCTAACTACTGTGGGTGTGTTTAAATGTTCTTTATATGAGCACAGAGAAAGGTATGGAAGAACATAAGAGGTGTTAACACTGCTATAATATTGTTAGTGTAAAGGTATAGAAACTGTTAACACTGTGTGTTTGAGACACAGCTGGTGAGGGGAGAAGGGAAATTAGTAACATTTTCCGTATTAATATTTAGCAGAAAGCAATTCTTCCAGGCAAGTGATCTGATCTATTTTGTGAGCTGGAGAGCCTAAAATAAGGCTGAGCTGCCTCAAGCTGACTGCAAGGCCTGTTAGTGGCGCTCAATCCCAGGACCCTGGGATCATGACCTGAGCCAAAGGCAGACACTTAACTGTGAGCCATCCAGGTGCCCAAGATCTACATGTACTAACCAGTTTTAAGGATTATCAAGATAATGACTAAATCTGTGTGCCTGTATAGCAAGAGAGATATAAAATTACTTCTCTGAAAAGTAAAATAGACACCTTTTAGGTATGGAAGACTGATATGTATTTTCAGTTCAGGATTTCTCAATCTTGGTAACCACTGCATTTTGCGCTAGAAAATTCTTTGTTGTGGGGGCTGTCGATTTTAGGATGTTTAGCAGCATGCCTAGATGCCAACAGTGCCTTTCCTCAGTTGTGACAACAAAAAATGTCTCCAGGTATTACCAAAATGAGCCCTGGGAGCAAAAGCACTCCTAAGGAGGTGCTTTTGGCTCTCTGTATCACCGGGATACAGATACAATTGAGAACTACTGCTTTAGTTACAGGTTTTTCTGAGAGAAATGATTTTGAATGCTTTCCACTGGCAACAACTATCCCTTCTAACCTGCTAGGTAACAATTATATATTAACACTCTACAGTGAAAAATGTTAAATATGAACAATTACCATCCTATTTATTTCTAAGACATAAAAACTGGAGCTTTAAAAGTATGTAGAAATGAAAGAACTCTTATTTACTTATTTCCTGCTAGGAAAATGCAAAGAAAATCCCTCTAGTGTAAATCAAAGCACCTTTAAAGAACTCAGTATTTTATACCTACAATGAAAGGCAAATAATATGTATTTTTAAAAAATGTATGATAGAAGCACCTGCATGGCTCAGTGGGCTAAAGCCTCTGCCTTCAGCTCAGGTCATGATCCCAGGGTCCTGGGATAGAGACCCGCGTCAGGCTCTCTGCTCAGCAGGGAGCTTGCTTCCACCCCCACCCCACCACCGGCCTCACTGCCTGCTTGTAATCTCTGCTTGTCAAATAAATGAATAAAACCCTTTAAAAAAACACTGTATTATAAATTACCAAAAGTTGTCAGTAATTGTTAAGAAAAGGAAATTCTCAGTCACCATTTCATTAATAAGCTAAGAAGGCAGGCCTGGGATTGCAAAAATGCATTTGGATTAAAAAAAAAAAAGTTGGCCCTGTATGTCAAGTATACTTAAATATTGGGGCATCTGGGTGGCTCAGTCTTTAAGCGTCTATTTTTGGCTCAGATTATGATCCCAGGGTCCTGGAATTGAGCCCCCCATAGGGCTCCCTGCTCCGCGGGACGCCTGCTTCTCCCTCTCCCACTCCCCCTACCTGTGTTCCCGCTCTTGCTGTGTCTCTCTGCCAAATAAATAAATAAAATCTTGAAAAAAATCTATTTAAAAAAAAGTATACTTCAATATTTTAAAAAATTTTACTGCTCTGTAAAGGTTAAAGTAATAACACTAGAAAAAAAATTCCAAGACAAAATGTAATCTGTCTCAGCTTCATATACAGTATGCATTACTAAAACAACAACAACAAAACTTACAGGTAAAACAACCAGATGTAGGCCAAAATCCTTCTCTATTAAACTTCACCAATACTTTGAAAGCACATATTCATTGAAAAAACTTTAGCCTTAGGCACCTAGCTGGCTCAATCAGTAAAGCACATGACTCTTTTTTTTTTAATATTTTTTCTTAAAGATTTTTATTTATTTATTTGACAGATCACAAGTAGGCAGAGAGGCAGGCAGAGAGAGAGAGAGAGGAGGAAGCAGGCTCCCCTCCGAGCAGAAAGCCCAATGTGGGGCTCGATCCCAGGACCCTGGGATCATGACCTGAGCCGAAGGCAGAGGCTTTAACCACTGAGCCACCCACTCGCCCCAAGCACATGACTCTTGATCTTGGAGTTGTGAGTTCAAGCCCCATGTTGGGTGTAGAGATTACTATCTATCGATCAATCTATCAATGAAAAAGGAAAAAAGAAAAAGAAAAAACTAGCTCAAACTCAAGATTTAGTATTTCTAATATTTACGAGAAGTATCTCTATCTTTGTCCATGACGCAAACAATGTCCATGACGCAAACAATATAACAAAATATGTATTAATCCTTAAGGGTTCTGATCATGTGAATAGTTAAATCCCAGTTCACTGGAAGTTCTTTGGAACTAAAGTGTGTAAAACTGTCATAGTGTTCCAAGTATTAGCAAAGCATATTATATAAATGATCAACTGACAGCACCAGCATTCCAGGCACAGGAAACTACAGGAAAAAAGGAAAGCCACAAGGTGTGCATACAGGGCTCTAAGCAAGTGTGTGTATGCATCTGAGAGAAAGAGAGACAGATGCACAGGCTAATCATATGGTCAGAAAAATGGGAGTGACTTTTAAACCTTCTTTTAGTTACAGATCCCTATTTTAAGGAGAGCCCAATGTGCAATAGAGATGAAATCCTAAAGGCTCTAGTCAAAGGAAGAGACAATCCCAACACTCAACTCCCACCTCTCCAAGGGGATCCTAGGACCTGCAAAAACTCTATGAAGCCCAGTAGACTAGAGTATAGGGAATCTGAGAGGGAGCTGAGAAATAAAAAGACTAGGTTAGGAACTTTATTAGGAATCACCTTAAATGCTACTTTCAAGAGTTATATTTTAGTAAGTATTAGGAAGCCACTGCAGGTGTCAAAACAAAGGAATGAGATAAAGTGATATACAGTAGAAATGAATGTAGTATTACATCTACTTCATTATTAGATACCAGTCTTCAAAAATCTTGGTGTCTTCTATTTTCCCATATGTACTGTATGAAAAAGACCTATGATGTAATAAGACTAGCATGGACAGTATGAGGGAGAAACACATTTTTAGAAAGGATACATCTTAATAACATAAATGCTAAATATTCGCAAATATGGATATTTCTACTTGATAAAGTACAATCTCTTACACTGAGTTTTTTTTGAAGGCCCATGGCTGCGAATGCAGACTTTTAAAGGTGCCGTTCTCCATGTCAAGTGGCAACCAGAAGTCACCCTGTCTGTCAGTTTGACAAATACTCTCTCAGCATTCGGGGATAAAGTGCACATATACAACGCCCTCCTTGACAGAAAAGAAACCAGGGAGATGAGGGCCAGCCACTAGAGGGAAGACAATCAAGCTGGCAGAAAAGGACTAGAAACTGGCCACGACAAGAAACCAGAGAGCCAGGGAAGGGTTAAAAAAAAAAAAAAGCAAGCTTGTTCATGCTGAGTTAAAAAAAAAAAAAAATCTCATACAGCATGGGGTCAAATAGGCAAATAGAAAAAACTTGTCTTTTGTGATTAAAAGGAGGAACAATTCAGAAAAGCCTTCTGACTTCACATTTTACTATCTGCACAAGTAATCAGCCTACTAAACAATCCCCAGCACTAACATATTCACTCTAATACTTTCTCTCCAAAGGACATTCCTACTTAAACACTCTACATCTCTACAGATTCTAAATGCTGTTCGATGGCTTCTTTTATAAACACAACTGTTTATTATCCATCACATCCAATTTACTGAATCATGTAATCAAGAAATATTTTTTGAGTGGCAAGCCAGGTACTATTCTTGGCCCTGGGGATACAAAAAACAAACCAAAAGCTCTCTGCTTTAGGAGCGCCTGGGTGGTTCAGTCATTTAAGCGGCTGCCTTTGGCTCAGGTCATGATCCCACAGTCCTGGAATTGAGCCCCACATTGGGCTCCCTGCTCAGCAGGGAGTTTGCTTCTCCCTTTGCCTCTGTCCCTGCTCATGCTCTCTCACAAATAAATAAATAAAATCTTTAAAAAAAAAAAAAGGTTTCTGCTTTAGCAGTTAGGATAAAACCATTGTTCATACATATGCATATAAAATTTATAAGTTGGCAATACATTCCATCAGGAAAAAAGAAAATAGGGAAAGAGGGACAGAGAACGATGGGGAGTAGATGCTATTTTATAAAGGATAATCAGAGAAATCCTTTCTGATAAGATGACATTTGAGCAGAGATCTGAAAAAAAAAAGGGTAGATAGCTAGGCAAATACTGGGGAGAGAGCCTAGTCAGGAGAGGGCATAATCAAGTGCAAAAGTCCTAAGGCTAGAATGGACTTGGGGTTTTCAAGAAACAGCAGTCAGTACTCTGCTAAAGCAGAGTTAAAATGGGTGATAGTGACAGGAGATAAGATCAGAGAGCTAACATAGAGCCTGATCATATATAGCCTTTCATACCATGGAGTGGACACTGGGTATTATTCTAAATGAAATGTGGAGGCACTTAAGAGTTTTGTGCAAAGGAATGACATCATCTAACTTGTATCTGAAAGGATCACTCTAGCTGCTGGGTGTAGAACCATAGAAGAGGAAAAACAACTTAGGAAACAATGCAATGGTCCAGACTATGGTAATTATGGTTCAAGCCATGGGGGTTAAGTTCAGTAGGGACGGTAAGAAGTGATCAGACTCTGACTTGGTATATTTCAAAAGATGAACATGACAGGATTTGCTAATGATGTTGGATGTAAACGCCAGACAGAAGTTCAGGATGACTAAGGATATTTTCAACCCTTACTCTTCAATCAATATGATCAGTTTCATACTCACCTATTCCTCTACTTTACCTCATTTCATTCTGTCTTATTCCACACTGCCATTTTTATTCTTGCTCTAACCCTTTTCTCCCAAGTAGCGCTCATGCTGACTAAAGCTAGAAATGAGAAAGGGCTGGTGAAGGAACCTAGCAAACCATATGTAAGAAGCTAAAAAAGAAACTATACTATGAAGCTGAAAAAGAAAGTAAACTGGAGAAACCAGCAGCAGCAAATTATCCATTAAAAACAGTGACGTGAAGGGCGCCTGGGTGGCTCAGTTGGTTAAGCGTCTGCTTTCAGCTCAGGTCATGATCCCAGGGTCCTGGGATGGAGCCCAGCATTGGGCTCCCTGCTCAGCAGGAAGCCTGCTTCTCCCTCTCCCACTCCCACTCCCCCTGCTTGTTTTCCTTCTCTCTCTTTCTCTCTCTGTCAAATAAATAAAACCTTAAAAAAAAAGTGACATGAACAACACTGACACAGAAATACAGGCCAGGAGTATCAATGCTTAAGAGTTTATTTAACAAATTTAAAACTATTCATTAAATCTCAACCACAGAAAGAGACAAAATATGGATATACAAAAATAGGAAAATGTGATTAAAAATAAAATTATATTCAAGATACGCTATTCACCTTCCTTCTATTCAAAATAAACAGGCTATTGCTTACAATGTTAAGCTTTTACATCCTTTGAGGAAAAAAATTATCCTACTTAATGAACATTCTAACAGGAAGAGTTTTTTCATCATGCTGGCATCATCTACTCCAATGAATTACTTTAATTTGGGGGAAAAGACACTATTGATGCCTTCTAATAAAACAAAGCTTTTAAAAATAAAAATTTGAGGGGCGCCTAGGTGGCTCAGTGGGCTAAAGCCTCTGCCTTCGGCTCAGGTCATGATCCCGGGGCCCTGGGATCGAGCCCCGCATCAGGCTCTCTGCTCAGCGGGGAGCCTTCTTCCCCTCCTCTCTCTCTCTGCCTGCCTCTCTGCCTACTTGTGATCTCTGTCTGTCAAATAAATAAAATCTTTAAAAATATATATATACCTCCGAAACTAATAATATACTATGTGTTAATTAACTGAATTTAAATTTAAAAAATAAAAATAAAAACCCTGGCTCTTAAATTCATCTAAAATGCAACAGAAGTCTGCAAAGGCAGATACTGGTGTTCTCAGTCATGTATTCAATGCACGTGTTATTTCAGGTGTTCCCTCAACAAATGGAGTTAATGGAGTTTCTCTGTAGACAGAAAACTAGAAGATGCAAATAAGAAAGTAAAACTTATAGAAGAATATATTGATAGCCATAAAAAGAAATATAACTGATTGTGAAAGGGAACAAAACTTCAAACAGCAGAAGCAAAAGATTAGAAAAATCTTCTACTTGAGAAACATTTAACATAGGATCCAAAAGCCAAAAATACCTCATTTATTTCAATGTTACCATCAAATCTAACAACTGAGAGTCTCACCAGTGACTGTGATGCCCAGTTATTAAGAACAGATATAATTTGCTCAGTATACTCAACTTATAATGGCAGAGTTATAGTAAAATACCAATTTTATAAAGTTACATAATTGTTACTAATTCTATTGCTATTAACCAGCTTCCATGCACAGCTTTTTTTTCCTTTTTTTTTTTTTTTTTAAAAGATGTACTTATGTGAGAGAGAGAGCATGCAGGGATAGGGGCAAAGGGACAGGACAAGAGAGAATCCTCAAGCAGACTTCCCATTGAGTGCAGAGCATGAGGCAGGATTCAAGCCCAGTCTCCATCCTAGGACTCTGATATCATGACCTGAGCCAAAATCAAGAACCAGGCGCTCAACTGACTGAGCCATCTAGGCACCCCTCCATGCACAGTTCTAAGTGCTTCACATATATTATTCCCCAGAATCCTATACTATGCAATTTTATTGCCCCTATTTCACAGATCTAGAAACTGAGACTGAGATATGTAAAACAGCTTGCCCCAAATCAGAAAAATAGTAATATACACATAAACACGCATGAGTCATATTGTACAGATGAAAGAATGGAATTTCAGATACCAAAATGTTAATTGTGGTTATCTCTATGCGGTGGCAGCAATAATGACATTTATCTTCTTTGTGCTTTTAAAAATACATTTATAGAACATTCTACAAGTTGTAAAAAATGAAAGAAAGGGGAGTGGAATTCTGCTTCTGATAATAATTGAGCAAGCTCATGTCACACCAGTCATGTTGTGGAAAACAACTATAAACCCTAAAAAAAAAAAAAACTAGTCTAGTTATTCAAACCAGTTATTTGCTGTAATGTTGCCACAAACAATGAATTAGCAAATACTGAATCATTGTCCCTAGGGGAAATACACACACACACACACACACACACACACACACACTTCCCACAGATTATAATCTTATATCCTAAAAACAACTCCTGGTAGATTCCATTTTCAGAGGTTCAGAGGTGTTAAGTAACATGAGGCTGCCTCACTAACAGGTACCAGAATTAGGTTTCAAATCTGTCCAAATGGCTCTGGAGCTGTAGCTTTCCATACTACACTACCCTGCCCCCTACCATTTCTACCCTCTGGTCACTACCATAGGAGAGCTTAAATAAGAAGGCTGAGTATTAGGGGACCTGGGTGGTACAGTTGGTTGAATATCTTGACTCTTAGTTTCAGCTTGGGTTGTGATTTTGCAGTCATGATCTCAGGGTTGTGAGATCATATCCCGTGTCGGGCCTTGAGCTAGGTGCAAAGTCTACTTGCGATACTCTCTCCCTTTGCTCCTTCTACTTGTGTGTGCATGCTCTCTCTCTCTCTCTCTCTCTCTCAAATAGATAAATCTTACAAAAAAAAAAAAAAAAGGCTGAATATTGCCTGTTTGTTTGTAGCTAGGACCATGGGCCCCAGACTATAATTTCTGCTGCTCTGCAAACATCTCTGAAACTGCAGTACTGATTTCGGAGTTACAAATAAAATGTAGAGAGCAGGTCAAATCCCAAATAAGGAATCATGAATAAAAGGACTGACTATACATGAAAGCATTAGAGAACAATCAAAAGCAGATACAAAATGGAGGGAGACTGGGACGCCTGGGTGGCTCAGTTGGTTAAGCGGCTGCCTTCGGCTCAGGTCATGATCCCGGCATCCTGGGATTGAGTCCCACATCGGGCTCCTTGCTCGGCGGGGAGCCTGCTTCTCCCTCTGCCTCTGCCTGCCACTCTGTCTGCCTGTGCTCACTCTCTCTCTCTCCCTCTCTCTCTGACAAATAAATTAAAAAAAAAAAAATGGAGGGAGACTGACGCTTGGAAGAGTCAAAGAACACTATAGCTCTTCACCTGAAGCTACTCTCAACCATATGGGGCAGTGTGGATGGGAGAGAAAGAATAGCTAAGATTTTGCAAGAACACTGCATTCTTATTGGTTAAAGAATCAGAGGTGTGAGATTGGCACTCCCAAAGTAACTGGAAAGTATGAGGGTAAACCTGGACACTGGAGTCAGAGAGGAGTAGTCCCAAAATTCTGTAAATGAAATCTGTCTAAATATATGACTGACACTGAACTATGCATACATGGAATCTAATCCAACAGCCCAGCTAAGGCAAAAAAGACTGATGAGATGCTACCTGTGGTCAACAGTAAGAAAAAATGAAGTATGAAGTTTAAATACAGTCAAGATGTCTGTCAGCTCTGAGAAATTGAGAGGGGAAAAAACAATGTTCTTCAGAGAAACATAACAGAATCCAAAGTCTCTACAATGTATTATTCACAATGTTTAATAAACCAGTCCAAATTAGTAGATATATGAAGAAACAGAAGATGTTACCTAGTATCAAGAGAAAGGGCAATCATCAATGGAGACTGATGACAGATAACCACTATGTGGGAATTAGCAGGTAAGGATTTTAAAGTAGCTACTATCACTATACTAAAGGCAAACCAAAATATGCTTGCAAACTTCACGATCCTACATATAAGGAGCTTAAAAGTCATCATCCATTCTCACAACAAGTAAAAAACTGAACAAACTAATAAATCAGTAACTCTTCTTAGATCCATTAAAGAAGTGAAGGACAAAGCACTGTCCCAGAAATTATAAAAACAGATAGGCCAATACAGTGAATCAAAATTTATTGGTGTAGAATCCTCTGCAGAGCTAGTAACAAAGTAGGAAAACCTAAACTGTAAGAGACTCAGTTGAGGTAAGTTTGAGAATTAAAGTCCAGTGCACGAAGTCACAGGCGTCGGGGGTGGGGGCAACAACATATTTTTGTGAGTTTTACCTCCAGGAGTTCTACCAGGTCCTCACAGGAAATATCAGAAGAAAATTCCCATATTTCTGGCAGGTGGGGGGAAGAAAAAAATTTTGAAATATATCAGTGTTCAGTTCTTTAAATTCCAGGGAAAAATACCAGAGAGGAAGGGGGCTACAGAGAGAGTAAACTCCACATCCCTGAAGAGTGGTTTCATCAAATTTCTGGCTAAATACTAAACTGCTCATGTGTGTAGAAAAAATTACCCAAAGCCAGAGAAAGAACCCAATCATGTGCTATCTACAAAAAAACACTTTAAGACATATAGGATAAAAATAAAAACTGTTAAAAAAAAAATATGGCGTGTAAATACTAATCAAACAAAAGCTGAAGTGGCTGGGTATATTAATTTCAGAACAAAGAACACTGCCAGGAACAAAGAGAGACATTTAATAATGACAAAGGGGTCAGTTCAATAAAACGTAATAATCCTATGAAGAGGGCTTCAAAATACATGAATTAATGATGGATGATACTGAAAAGAAAACAAAAATAAACAAATCCACAACTGTACAGATATAAGATTTCCACATTCCCCTCTCAATAACTAATAAAAAAGTAGATTTAAAAAATCAGAAAGGATTTAGAAGACTTAATAACACTACAAAGCAACTTTTTTTTTCAGATTATTATTTTTTTAAAGATTTTATTTATTTATTTTCCAGAGAAAGTAAAAGACAGAGACAGAGCAGGAGCTGGGAGAAGAAGGCAGAGGGAGAGGGAGAAGCACTCTCTGCTGAGCAGGGAGCCTGATGCCCGGCTCAATCCCAGGACCCTGAGATCATGACTTGAGCCAAAGGCAGATGCTTAACCCACTGAGCCACCCAGGCCCCTATTAAGCAACTTCTTATATTGATTTTTATAACATACTCTGCTCACCAAAATCAGAGTTCTTTGGTAAGGACTTGAAAAGAATGTACATAGTAGGTCATTAAGACAGACTTTTATTCTGTACGAAAACAAGTCTCAATAAATTTTAAAAGAATTCGGGGTACCTGGGTGGCTCAGTGGCTCAAAGCCTCTGCCTTCAGCTCAGGTCATGATCCCAGGGTCCTGGGATTGAGCCCCACATCAGGTTCTCTGCCTGCCTCTCTGCCTACTTGTGATCTCTATCAAATAAATAAACAAAATCTTTAAAAAAAAATTTTTTTTTAAGAATTCAAATCATACAAAGGTTGTCTCTACCACCGTGAAATTAAATCCTCATATATCTGGAGATTAAACATTTCTTCTGTATAACTCATTGGCTAAAGAAACAAAAAATACAAGAGAAATGAGAATATATTTTGAAGTGAATAAAAATGAAAAGATAACCTCTGAAAACTAGGGTGATGACGTTAAAGCAGGTCTTGGAGGAAAATCTAAAGTACTGAATATTAATAGTAAAAAAATCAAAAAGGCTTCAAATCAATGATAAGAACTTCTATCTTAAGAAATTAAGAAAAGGACAAATTAAAAGCTGCTTCTTTGAAAAAAATTCAGCAAAATGAGAAATATCTAAACTAACCAATCAGGAAAAGAGGACTAAAGTTGCAAATTACCACTATCAGCAATGATAGAGGAGACATCACTACAGATCTTACACACATCAAAGGCTTAATAACAGGGGGCACCTGAGTGGCTCAGTCCATTTTAAGTGTCTGCCTTCAGCTCAGGTCATAATCCCAGTGTCCTGGAATAAAGGCCCACACTGGGCTCCCTGCTCAGCAGGGAGTCTGCTTCTCTCTCACCCACTCTCCCTGCTTGTGTTTTCTCTCTCTCTCTCTCGAATAAATAAAATCTTTTTTAAAAAAAAGCTTAATAAGGGATGCCATAAACAAATTTCCAGAAAATAGAAGCAATGGCATCCTATCCTAATTCATTGTAGAAGGCCATCATTATTCTGATCCAAAATCAGACACACACATCAGATGAACAGAACGTTACAGCCAATATCCCTCATCTATTTGGAGGGAGGAAAAAAATTCTTTTTCAAATTTAAGTCAGTTGATTCCAGAAATAAAGTAGATAATTTATTCATGAGCAAGTAGAGTTTATCTTACAGAAATTCAAGGAAGGTTCAAACAATGCATTTCATCATTTTAACCATGACCTAAATCATGTCTACAAAATCTCTAAGAAAAATCATGCGCTAAACGCAGCATGTAAAGCATGTAAAAAAATATCCAGTGATCATTCCTAATAAAAATCCTCAACAAACTAAGAACAGAAAGGAACTTCCTCAATCTAATAGAGGGCATCTACAAAAACACTACAGTAATGCCCATAAATATGGTAAAAGAGAACGCTTTCATTTTGAGATCAGGAAAAAGAACAAGAATGCAAGCTCTCATCACTTCTATTCAATTTTTTTCTACAGATCCTAACCAGTACAACAAAACAAAAAAAGAAAATAAATGACAGATCGAAAAGGATTAAAAATGCAACTGCATACAGAGTGATAGTTTATGTAGAAAATTCTAAAGAAACTTCTAAAGAAAATTCTAAAGAAAAAAGCTATAAGAACAACTCAGTTTAGCAAGGCTTCAAGGTAAAAGGCAATTAAAATGCCATTTTAAGTCAATAAACTACCAAGTAAAAATTATAAATTAGATCAGAAAGTACCGCTTACAACATTATCCAACAAATACTTAAAAAGATAAGTTTACTAATAAATATTTAAGACATGTAGACTGAAAACTTCAAAAGAATGATGAGAAAAATTAAAGAAAACCTAAATAAAAGGAGAAATCGGGGGTCTGGGTGGCTCAGTCATTAAGCATCTGCCTTCAGCTCAGGTCATGATCCCAGGGTCCTGGGATGAAGCCCAGCATCAGGCTCCCTGCCCAGCAGGAAGCCTGCTTCTCCCTCTCCCACCCCACCCCCCGCTTGTGTTCCCTCTCTCGCTGTGTCTCTCCCTGTCAAATAAATAAGTAAAATCTTTAAAAAAATAAGTAAATAAAAGAAAATAAAAGGAGAAGTCATGTCCATGGATCTGAAGACTATGGCTAAGGTATTAATTCTTCCCCAAATTAATGTAGAGATTCAACAAAAATCAAATCAAAATATCAGCAGGTTTCCTTTTTAATTAACTAGATGATTCTGAAATACAAATGGAAAGACAAAGCAATACAGTATTAAAAAACAACAACAACAACAACAACAACAACAACCGGGGCGCCTGGGTGGCTCAGTGGGTTAAAGCCTCTGCTTTCGGCTCAGGTCATGATCCCAGGGTCGTGGGATCGAGCCCCACATCGGGCTCTGCTCCGCGGAGAACCTGCTTCCTCCTCTCTCTCTCCCTGCCTGCCTCTCTTGCCTACTTGTGATCTCTGTCTGTCAAATAAATAAATAAAAATCTTAAAAAAAAAAACAAAACAACCAAGTAGAAGAATTATCCTCCACAATTTCAAGACAGTATAGTTATAATAACCAAGACAAATGTGAAATTGGTTTATACAAAAACATGTAGATCAGTTTCACACAGTAGAAAGTATAGAAATAGACCCCAACTTATATGGTCAATGGATTTCAACAAAGGTGCCAAGGTAAATCAACAGTCAATGGACTATCTTTTCAAACAATGGTCTTGAAACAAATGGACGTAGACATGCAAATAAATAAACTTCAATTTTTTTCTCTTAATATATACAAAAATAACCTGGCTCATAAACACAAATGTAAAAGCAAATACTGTAAAACTTCTGGAGGAAATCCTTTATGATCTTAAGTCAGACAATATACATATTTTTTTTAACATGGGACACAAAAACAGCATGGAAAGGAAAAGCAAAAACAGAGAAGTTACCAAGATTTAAAACTTTTGTGCTTTGAAAGATACTATTACAAAAATGAAAAGATAAGCCACAGGTTGGGAGAAAATAACTGCAAACAATTTGATAAAGTACTTTTATCAAAATCTGTAAAGCATATTTACAGTTCAGTAATATAACAAGGCAATTTAAAAATGAATAAAGGATATGAAAAGACAATTCACCAAAGAATATATAAGCATGTCAAATACATTAAGAAAAAGTTCGGTACCAATAGTTATTGGCAAAATCCAAATTATAACCATAATAATATACCACTATACACCTACAACTGTGGCTAAATTTTAAAGCCTGACAAAAGCAAGTACTGCCAACGAAGGCTGTGGGGGAACTGCAACTCTCATTTGCTCTGGGAATGCATTATGGTAGTGCCAATTTGGAAAACAGTGTGGCATTTTTTAAATAAAATTAGATATACACTGACCAAGTGTTTATACCCGAGAAATAAAAACACATGTCATTTAAAGACCTATACACAAATGTTTAAAGCAGATTTATGCATAACAGCCAAGAACTATAAACAATCCAAATGTCCATTAACTGATGAATAAAGAAACTATGATGCAACCAATTAATGGAATACTACTCAGCAATAACATCAAACAACATGGTTGAATCCCAAAAGCACTAGGCTAACTAAAACAGACACAGAAGTCTACATACTGCCTAATTTTCTGCATGAGATTCTGCAAAAAGCAAACTATCTGGACAGAAATCAGATTAACAGCTACCAACAGACAGGGTACAGGTAGAGGACAGACTATAAAGGGGCAAAAGGATATATTTTGGGGTAACAGAAATTTTCTTCATCTTGATTGTAGTGGTGACTATAAAACTATACATGTTTGTCAAAGCTCATCAAAGTATCTAAAAAAGTGAATTTTAAAGAATGTAAATTATGTCTCAATAAACACATATCAAAAAAAATGGAATAAGGCAAGATAAAGGCCTTTTCTGATAAACGAAAACTTAAGAGAATTCATCTTCAGCAGATCAGCACTTCAAGGATGAAAGAAGTTCTTTGGACTAAAGGGAAATGATACTAGGTGGATACATCCAATTTTCAGGAAGCAATGAAGAACACTATAGTCAATAAATAGGTAAATTAGAAATATATATCTTCCACCTAAGTTTAAAAAAAAAACATGATTATTTCAAGTAAAAACTGCAACATTTTATTGTGAGCTTTGTAATAAAAGCACTTGTATTATCCATGACAACTACAGCATAGAGGACTGAGAAAAAGGAAGAAATAAACAGAACTACATAGCTATGCAAACTGTCCAGCTCATGTTATTTTCTCTAAAAATAAACTGTTGAGTAGCTACCTAGATTACTTCATTTAATCAACCCAAAATCCCTTTGAGAAAAGTATTAATAGCTTATTTTACAAATGAGAAAACTAAAGCTCTGCGAGGCTACACAGCTTGTCTAAGGTCACAGAGCCCAAAGCAGTACACGTGGGACTATAACTGGGTCCATCTGAATCCGAAGCCGGGCGTATAGCTCAGGGATAGAGCATTTGACTGCATCTGAATCTGAAGCTGATGGCCTGTTGAAAATACCACCCTGCCCTTCTCAGTTATCCCTTGTGTTTTAGGAGGGTTCAGTAAAAGCAAGAGCTATACAAAGAACTGTTTTTGCATCTTCTATAAAAACCTTGCCTGAAGTAGTTGTCTGTAATTTATATTACTCAGTGTTTCTTTCATAAGAATTCAAATGACTAGTTTTCTCTTAGATTTCAATGCCAAAAGACATTACTTTGTTAAAAAAAAAATCATATTCAACCACTTGTTCACTCATGCTAAACACTGTCTTGAGTAGAAACATGGATCCATATGGTCCCTACTCCACAGTTTATAGACATAATATAATATGTACATAAATAACCATCAAATAAGATCAGAATGATGTGCTTCTCTTTAATTAAACAAAAAACCATATAACTCATTATTTCCCTTTGATTTGGCTGCCAAAGCTGAGAGCTAAACTTAATGTTCAAGTATGTAATCATTTCACCCCAGGTTCCTAGAAGAGGGAAATTTATCTTTTATTCTATGACTTTATGTTTAACTGTCCTTGTGTATATGCAGCTATCCCAAATCCTTTTGCGGAAGCAGGCAGACTATACAGTATAAACAAACAGGTGGAGATATTATAGATTAATAATACAAACTGAATTCGATTAATGTAAACCTTTCCTTAATTTACACAGTACACCGAAAACATTCTGGGTTGGTGGGAGGTTCAAATGAGACAGTCTGTTAAAAGCACGCTGAAAACTGGCATTCTAGAAACACTTGTGAATGGAATTCCTATTTCTACTATCTATTTTCCATAGACATTATATGAGCTCTTAAAACCCATCCTGGATTTATATTTAGAATGAACAAGTTGGGAAAATAACAAATGAAAATAGGGTATGGCTGGGTAAGTGGTGTTTTCAAGGGCCAATGCAATGCAAATAATGTGAGTTTTGTATAGCCTCTTTGTTTCTATAGCTTTGGGGGGAGGTGGTGAAGAGCACTAGACTAACAAAAGTGGTGGTTTAGAAGCACTACCATTACTCTGCCCTTTTCACATCCTGTGCATGGTAATTTGCTAGTGCCTCTGCAATGATATCTGCCAAATCTTTAAGTGCCCTCCGATGCATGTCTCTGGGACCTGCTGATTTTAACACATTCAACTTTTTCAAGTAATGCTGGACCACTTGAATCTCCAGTCAGTTTTGGCTTCCCTCCCACTCATTCAGAATTTCTAGACAGAATCTCTTGTTATCTCAGAAGTTATGTTTTTCATGAACATAAATAAAATAGCAGAGAAAGATTTAAATATACCTATTATTAGCTTTCCTCTTTAATAAAGTTCTAGTATTTTTGTTAAGGGGTTTTCTTTCTTTGGCAATGAAACACATCCTTAGTCATTCAAGTGGGATCTAATCTCCAAATTTGGAAATCCCAAATATTATAATATGGTGGCAATAAAAGGAGTAAGAAAGGAAGAGGTGGTAGGGCCCGTATACATATTACCTTTGTCCCTTTTTCTCTTTGATCTTGGTTCCTCCCACTTCAAGTCAGGGAATGGCTAGGAATCCACTGTTGCACAAAAATAATACAATACTATAAAAGAGAACAATGGATAAAATTGTCCCTTTTCCATCAAACAACCTAAAAGAGTCAACTTTCTCTGGACTTTTTTTTTTCACCTATAAAATAAAAAAATTAAACTAGAGCATCATGAATACCTCTGCCAGTTAAAAAAGTGCAATGAATTTAAAACAAAAGTTACAGAGGAATGCAATGATATTCCTGTCCTCCGTGGTCCCTTCTACCACCCATCAGAGCTTCCACTGCTCTTCCCACACACTCAAATAAAATTAAAATTCCTATTCACAATCTGATTAAGAGTTAATTCACACAGGGTCTAAATGAGACTTAATATCATAGGAAATTTGCATTTTTAGAAAGACCAGTTAAACCACATGCATTTCTAATGAACAGAACTTGGTGGTAGGTGCAGTCAGAGGGGGAGGGAAGAAAATATACATATCTTAGAGCAGAGAGCCTCCCAACAGTCCAGGCTTGGTCTACTTATTCTACATTCTTTTGCCTCAATTATACTTCCAACTTCATTTTCCACAAAGCATAATTTATAAAAACAGCTATACACACCCTCCAATTTTTTGTATGGCTCTTTATTCTCTCTTTTTGATTTGGCTCCTTCTTCTAATCCTCACCACTAAGGCTTCTCAAGAGGTAAAATAACCAGTGTAAACCACACATTAGCCATACACCTTCCTCATCTTAGAGTATCATACACAAGTGCACATACAAACACACACAACATACACAATCACTGGAAGAATAACAGAAAGAGGAAAAGAAAAAGGCACTGAGTAGAGACTGAAAATCATGGAAAACAGCCAGGATTATTGCTTTGTAAGATTTATTATGGGGAAGGAATATGGGAAAAAGAACAAAAAGTAATAAATGAAGGGGAAAGCATGGAGTCAGCTCTAATTAAAGCAATAGGGAATATGGAAATTAAGTGTAAAATAAGGCTTGGATACAGCTGGGGAGTTACATGTTTTGTTTTGAGGTTTGTTTTGTTTAACTTTTAAAAAGTGATATAGTCAAGAATGGGAAAAGAATCAGAATTGAGGATAAAGACGCTGAAGTGTAAATGGAGAAGAAAACAGAGAAAGAAAAGATGATGGATAGAAATGGAATCAGAAAAACAGAAAACAGAAAAAAGAGGATTAAGAAAGGGGAGCAAGAATCAGAGAATGCACAATCTAGTCAGAGGAATAGGAAGGATCTTATAATGGTGATGCACAAATAGAGCAGAAATGGGAGCAGAGTGAAGTAAGAAAAAGAAACAGAGTAGAAACCAAGACTGAGACAGAACAGCAAAGACAAGAATACAAGAAATCAGAGCCAGCTGGGTTACAAACCAGCAGCATGTGTCTTTTTGTTTTGGTTTTTGTTTGTTCTTTTAAATAGGAACACAAAGTGGCAAGAGATCATGATAAAGAACAGCACCATCTGGGGCATGTTTTCATTGGCCTTTTAATGTACTACAGGAAGCAGAACCCCAAAAAGAGAATGTGGGTGGGGAGGGGGGGAGTGGGGCAAATGGGACAGCAACAGGAAGCAATAGAAAACGAGCTCCGTGGGTAGAGAGAGAAAAGATACAGGTGGTAAGCAGGCAGTTTCAGACTACTCTAGCATGCTATAGGCGAAAGAATTTCATAAAGCAAAGCAAATATGACAAACACACAAAGAGTCAATCATCACTTAATTCAATGTAAAAAGCTCTAACATGGGTTTTTAATGCCTCTTCCTTCACCTTATTTATTACCTGTCCTACTTAGTAGTACAAGCTCAGGTTTTACTAAGTTATTTCTCACTAATCTTTCAAATTCATTTCCTTTCTCCCTCCTCCCTGAGATACTGTGCTGGACACAGCCGAATATGGAGTGCCCTGTATGTAGCCGAGTATGAGTGAACTGACTCAACCACCAAGAGATCCCAACTGAACAGAGGACACAGACAAACACAAATTACTTGAAATATGCCTTTTGTGAATACCCCAACTGAAAATAATCTCTCCGGCAATTGAATGCTTTCTCTCTAATGCACCTAACACTTTCTACCTTGAATCATAGTCATCCTTCTTAAACTATAAACTCTTTAAGAATCAGGACTTTTCTTTTCTGACTAGTTTTTATACTCAGCCAAACCTAGTGCAACATCTATACATATGTGTTCAATAGTACTGTGACTGCTAACTTGGAATGGGAGGGGTGGGGCTAATAGAGAAGAAAACATTTAGCAAGATCTTAAAAAATGAGAAAGACTAAAAGGGACATGCATAGGGGCACTCCACTACAAAGGCGCATACAGTAAGCTCAAGAAAAGAAATAACAGCAAGTCATTCTGTCGAACGGCTGTAAGTAGCCAAGAGCAAAGAGAAGATGAGACTGGCTAAGGCATGCACCAGAAAGAGGAAGACAGCAACTACAAGCCTGATACACGGGGCTGGATATGAAATCCAATTACAGTTTATACTTTTTTGAGACCATCAAACTTATATTTTACAAAGATTACTCTTGCTGTTGTAATACTTTGGGAGGGGGAAAAAAAAGAAATGCTTCAATCTGTGGAAGACTCACTGAAGAAGTGATATGTGAGCTGGGTCTCATAAGAGAACTACAAGCTCCTTTGAGGAAGGGCCCTTCAGGAAGAGGAAATTAAATGAGAAATGGCATGGTAACATAAAAGGACACAATAGATTCTGGAGCTAGTGAAAGGTTCAGAGTGGCTGGAGAATACTTTATCTAGAGGAAACAGATATAAGACTTGAAAGACAGGCTAAGGTTATTTTATGAAGAAGCCTAGCTCCTCATTTGATTAAAATTTTAATTTGGGGGGGGGTGCCTG